>JAGKTK010027821.1:0-16404 GCA_018397895.1 Paralithodes camtschaticus
TTTTTTTTTATTTTTTTTATTGGGGGTGGCCGACTCAAGACAGAGCAAGAACAGGAAAACACAAAACACAAGACAAAACAGCGAACAAACACAGAAAAAACACAAAATTCACACACATCTAGGTCACCCAGGAGAATACCCAGAGACCAGGGTCACCAAGGTCGCTCCAGCACTCCCCCCGGCCCCCGACCACCCGGAGAGGCTCCGATCTCGGTAGGCAGACATGTAGCGGAGCCAAAGTCACAAGCCCGCCCACCACACTTCCAGGCTCACCCTTCATATTAATCGTCTCCCCGGGCCAGGCGCCTGATGGACTATTATCTAGTCCAACTTGCGCCCGACCCCTTCCCCCAAATGACCACGTACGTGTTCACTCAACTATTCACAAGCATTCTCCATTCATTCCTGTTTATTACCACTTCCTTTGCCTGATCTATAGTCATTCCTCTATCATCCAAAGCTTGTCTTACACAGTCTCTCCATCTCAATGGGGGTCTTCCTGCCCTTCTATCTCCCCTTGTATCTGACTCATATATTCTCTTTGTAAGCCTTTCATCTCCCATTCGTTCAACATGACCATACCAGCTCATGCTTATGGGAGATCCTGTTGTTCAAATGCAATATGCATAATACTTAATTTTCAAGACCTAGTGGTCCAACAGAGATGCAGTTTCAGTCTCATGTCCTGATGGCAGCATTCCAGGCAACCCTATTCAAGGCTGCCCCACTTGTCAGGTTAATATGTAAAACTTGCAAACTAAACAAACCAAAATTGGGACAAGGACAATATAAAGTCAAATTAAATTATCAAAATCGCTATGTGGAAACAACGCTTACTAAAATGAAAATTATTAAATAAAAGAACACAATCCACCACATAGGGTGTACATTACTACATGAGCAAGTTAATCTGTTTCCCAAGCAAACTAATCGCACATATAACAACGCACTATCGTCACGTTAAAGGAAGTAGTCAAGTTTGGGAAGTCTGGGACGTTCTGGCAAATTTTACTAAACTCTGCATGAATAAAGAAACTACATGTTAAATGTCAAAATATTATTTAAAATCAAATTTGCAACATGACAAGACATTAACAATAGTACAAAATACAAATATTGATAAGATATCTATACTATTACAAAATAATATATAAAATACAGTACAGCACTCACTAACGATAGTGCTATCGGGTAGGTACCTGTAAGCATAGCATGCCTCAAGTGACCCCTATCAATAACTACCCTACAAATAACCTACATTTATAGCACAAATAAACTAAGGAAATCGCAAAAGTAAGCAATTGATACTATCGACAATGAATACATATAATATAAAGACAAATAATTGCAAAATATGAAGTAACAACAGATTTAAACAAAGAGTACTCTTTTAACAAGAACAATAAATTTAAAAAATCATCAATATTAATATTAATAATAGAAAAAGAAAAAGATAAATAATAAATACAGACAAAAAACAATAAATACAGACAAAAAGTAAGCAGAGGTTATACAAGAAACTTCAAGTTAAAAATGCTTAATTAAAATTATTGATGTCAAATTTTAGAATACAGTCACAATAATTGACCCTAAAAAGATTAAATTTATGGAACAATTTACTTGCCTCAAAACCTCTGTCCACTAAGAGTCTGTATAGTAACCTAGCTCTAGCCCAAAAGTCATCTACTTTAGTGCAGATTTTACAAAATCTTATTAATTGGGAATAAAAACAATTATAAGTTATTTTACTATCGATATTACTACTAGGGAAAGGAAAGTTTATTACGTTAAAATTAAAATCATCAACTTTGTGATATACTTTAACCCTCCAGCCCCGGCTATGTATTATATATATATTCCTCGAAACCCGGGTGTTTTGGCCGAAAAACGTCTAGGCTAGGCTACCGTATATTCGTTAATCAGACTGCTTCCCGCATTCCCGCGCATCCCCAAGCGTAGCTGTGTTATTTACTTGTAGAATGGCATTAAGTAGAGCTCTCTAAGTCAAGTGGTTGAGCTGTGATGATGATTTCATTGGAGATAACTTTATGGCCAACACAGCCACTTTACACCACTTTTCGATACTAACAACAACATACAGGCACACACGAACAAGCGACGCTCTCCTTCTTGTGGCCGGAGATGCGGGGCGTCAGTCCAGCCGGCTGTTGTTTACATGCGTCGGACCGACGCCTCGCACACGAAGCTCACAGGCTTTCAACCACTGGGCGTTCAAGAGGCCTTCCGGGTACCTGCTATATGCTTTTTTATGGGCGTTCAAGAGCCCTTCCGTGGTGAGAGGCTTAAGTATGCACTGTTCATTAACAATCTCTATATTTATATCAAGAAAATTTTCAACTTTATAATTTACGTTACATTGTGTGAGGGGAATAGAATTAGGGTAAATAAGTTTAGCAACTTGATTAAAATTTAACAAATTGCAAACAAGAATATCATCAATATACAGTAAACTTCCGTTAATCCGAAGGGCAGTGGACCGACCCTCGTTCGGATTAGTGGATTTTTCGGATTATCGGACTTTACCCCTATGAACCTGTGTATGACGAAAACATTGAGACATTAGGCCACCCAAATGACACAATGGTGCACACACACATATCATATGTTCATGAAATCACTTCAAAAGTTTACCATTGTCATTGTAGCCTATTACCTACTTCAAAACATTCAGATTAATGGTCAAAGGAATCTGCTGATATAAACGTCTTCTTCTTCTTCCGTCTACTAGCGAGTTTGTCTTGCTCTTGAAGATCAGATGTGGTTCGGGAAGTAATGACTTAACAACGGCACTTCCCTGAGAGGTTCTTGTAATTTTCCTTTTGTGATTTTCCATTTGTGACATACTCTGTTATATTATATTGTATTGAAAGCACCCTTGTCTTGTTGTCTTGAAAGCACCCTTGGGACGCTCCGATCACTGAACTATAAATAGTAGCGTATCGGAACGTCCAAAGGTGCGTTTTCAAGCTCAAGACTAATACTGTACGTCCAAAGGTGCGTTTCAAGCTCAAGACTGAATGCGCTTCCAGAAAATGCGGTGCAAGCCAGTAGCGCATCGGAGCGTCCCAAGGATGCGTTCAAGAGCAAAACAAACTCTCTAGCAGACGATGTGGAAGAAGAAGAAGAAGAAGGTGTTTACGTTTATATCAGTAGCTTCCTTTGACCATTAATCTGAATGTTTTGAAGTAGGTAATAGGCTACAATGACAATGGTAAACTTTTAAAGTGAATTCATGAACATATGATATGTGTGTGCTCCATTATGTGTCATTTGAGTGGCCTAATGCCTCAAAAAGGGGACTTTGGGACTTCTTGAAATTCGGACCATCGGGTGAATTCGGATTTGGCCTCAAATTGAAAAATTCGGACTATTGGGAGCTTCGAATCATCGGTCGTCGGATTAACGGACTTTTACTGTATCTACTATTATTACTTAACAGTTTAGCAAGTGCTATTTTTTCTGGGATCTAATTTTTCTTGCTACTGTCAACTAAGTCTTTTATATATTTAAATTCTAAAGCAAGCAAGAATAAGTCTGCAATTAAAGGGCTAGCATTTCCACCCATAGGAATTCCTAATATTTGTTTGAAAATGTACGGCCCGAATCTAACATAAGTATTGAAAAGGAGGAATTTAAGGTCATCTTTAAGTTTAGTTCTATCAAAATATACAGAACTAGTGGGAGTAGAGCTAGGTGATGCATTATTAAAATATGTATAAGCATTTATGAAATAATTACCATTCCTACCGAACCTGTCAAAGTGCAAATCTATAATAAAGCAAAGCTCCGAATATACTAAATCTAAAGGCAAATTGGTATACAAAGTTGAAAAGTCGAAGCTATGTACCGAGGTTTTTAGTTTTGAGATCAGATCCCACGTTTTTCTAGGTACAGTATACTGTACCTCTCAGTGCAGTCCCCTCTTTACCTAATTATGTTACAGAATTATAGAGAAATTGCAGAGGTGTTTGCTCTTTCTTGCAATTTTTTGGTCAGCATTTGTTTTTGCATAATACAGACCGGTACATACAGTACATACATATACATAAATTTAAAGACCGAGTGATCCACACAAAGTGCGGTACCAGTCCCGCATCCTAATGGCAGCGCTCCAGGCAGCACTGTTCAGAGGTGCCTCACTCGTCAGGTTTTTAAATTCAAGATCAGAGCATATAGTCTGATCTCACTTCTTTCTCGGTCTACCCATTGGTGCAGCTCCCCCCACGTTCATGGACTTGCATATTTTCACCCATCTTCTCCACATGCCCAAACCATCCAAACCTGCTTTTACACATCTCATCACTGATACTTTTGATATCCTACCTTTTAGTTTGACCCCACACATCCATCTCGCCATTCTCAACTCGTTACATTCCATTCTGTTTATATCATCCACTTACAGGCCACGTTTCTGAAGCATAGGTCATTGCACTTCTAATACATGAGGCATATAACTTTCCCTTCAAGCTTACTTATTTACTTTTTCCTTATAGCTACCAGTAATCTAAAGCCTAATATTGTGATATATTCTATATACCTTACCGGTGCCTGATCTTATAGCTGAACTAGAATATTGCCTATTATAGTTTAGCATTATTTTGCTTTACCTGTACAGCACCTGATTATAATAGGTATTACCTAATGTTATAAGTAGACATAGGGATTTATATATGTTCTTTAGTCTTTATATTGTGCAGTTCCTGTTTTGGTTGGTTTGTTTTGCAAGTTTTACATTTTAAGCTAATGCCTTATAAATTCTATAGGTTAATAGGTAATGTAATACCTTATATTAACAAGCCCTCTCCTCCCCCAGATTACAAGAGCTGAGTCCAAGTAACACAGAAGAGAACCCTGACTACAGTGATATAGAATTAATACAACACATTAATGTAGATGTCAACAGATTAATTAGGTTACTCAACGGTAAGTTCAATTCAAGCTTTTATAGGGTGATCGGACAACTCAACCATTAGACCATTTCAACCAGTACCTCTCAACCAGTGCCACGGCAACCAATACTGTTAGGTTAGGTTAGAACTTCAATTTTACGTTGTGCTCAATCATTCAGAAAATTTGAGTTTTTCTACTCTTACATCTTAACCTGATTTAGTCTCTCAGTCTTGCATTCTCATCCCTAACAGTCTCTGGTCTCATCTTGCCCTAATCCTTCGAGCTAGTCGTATGAGAGCTTTGTTTTGAAACTCCGAGATCTGGTTAAACTATTACATTAAAATAAAAATTATAAAAAGAAAAAGAACTAAAATTTGGCACTGGTATAGTTAGCTATGGTTAATTTGTACTGATTGAGAGATGCTGGTTGAAATTAACTACTGGTGAGAGTTATCCGGGAACCATTTGAAATGTACTGTGTAAAGCTTATTCTTTATATTATGGACAGAGATACTATAACCTATTCCAATAATGTAAGCCAAAATTCTTGATCATTAACCTCTATAACTCGCAAACGACTAGAGTAATCGAGCTAATATTTCTACCATTTGGGAAGGGTCAGCCAGGGAGTAACAGGAAGGAACAGTGCTAGCGCCCCTTCTTTTTCTCATTCTAATCAATGACATAGATACCAACACAAGACACATTACAGTGTCTTCTTTTGCTGATGACACAAAACTAAGCATGATAGTAAACACACAGGACACGGGCCAGCTGCAGGAAGACATAAATGTAGTGTTCCAGTGGACTTGGGAAAACAATATGCAATTCAATGAAGAAAAAATCCAATTAATACGATACAGAGATAATAATTTTGTTAAAGCGAATACAAACTATGTAACAGAATTCAACCACATGATAGAACGTAAAGACAGTGTGAAAGACCTTGGTGTGTCAATGTCGGAAAATATGGAATTCAAAGAACATAACCAGGTCAAAGTTGCAGCTGTGAAGCGGCTAACGGGTTGGATTCTGTGTACTGTACATTTAAAACACGCGGTGAATTGCCTATGATAACGCTCTTCAAATCTCTAGTACTACTGCTACTTGAATACTGTAACATATTAATATTCCCATACAGGCGAAGTAAATGATCTAGAGAGTGTACAAAGGAATTTCACCTCGTATATAAACTCGGTAAAACAGTTACACTATTGGGAGCGATTTCCCCCTGATGAATAACCGGGGTGCTATGGGCTCTCCGCGAGAGGACCACGTCTCTTCAACAAACTCCCATGGCAAGTAAGAGACATGAGGGGCGTCTCGTTAGACATTTCAAGAGAGCTCTCGATGTCAAACTGTAATATTACCAGACAAGCCCATCTTCACAGGGGAGTGTACTGCTGGAACGCAACAAAATGAGAATGGTGAGATGGATGTGTGAGGGAAAACTGCAAGGTAGGATATTGAGTGAAGAGCTTAGGAGACGGTTAGGTATCAAGAGTATCAGTGATGAGATGCGTACAAGCTGGCTTGGATGGTTTGGACATGTGGAGAGGATGTAAGAACTAAGTTGAGTGAAAAGAGGGAGCTGCACCAAGGGTTAGACCTATAAAGATGTGGATCAGACTATATGCTCTGATATTGAATTAAAGAACCTTACAAGTGAGGCAGTTCTGAACAGGACTGCCTGGAAACACTTTGTATGGTCTTTAACCCTCCAGCCTTGGCTATGTATTCTATAAATATTCCCTGAAACCTGGGGGGATTTGGCCGAAAAAAGTCTTGCCTAGGCTACTGTATCTTTGTTATTTTGACTGCTTCCGCATTCCCGCGCATCCCCAAGCGTAGATGTGTTTCCTACCTGTAGAATGGCGTTAAGTAGAGCTCTCTAAGTCAACTGGTTCAATTGTGATCACGATTTCCGTGGAGAGAACTTTGTGGCGATGTCAGCCATATGAGCCACTTTTCACTACTAAAACAACAACATACAGTCACACACAAACAAACGACGCCTCTCCTTCTTGTGTTCGGAGGTGCGCGGCGTCGGGCATACCGGCTGTGTTTATATGCGTCGGACGGACAGCTTTCAAAACAAGCTTACAGGCTTTCAAGCTGCCGGAGCCTCAGAGCCCTTCCGGGGTCCGCGGGCCGCGTTTGTTATGGGTGCCTCAGAGCCCAACCGGGTCTGATGAGTTAAGGGGACCGTCCGCCTTTTACTCCCAGGGTGTCGGTGAACTTCCTCTGATTTAAATGAGATTTGGCATACGTTTAGAGGACTATGAGAGCTAATGTTTGGTACCATCAGGTTGAAAATTGGTTTTATAGTTTTTTATATATGTCAAAAATTAGGGTCAAAATTATACAAAATTACACAGTACAACAATTGGTTCAGTACTCAAGAATCTAGTGTAATGTCTTTCTTTTTGTGCTCAATCAACTCACAAAAGGTGTTTCTACAATCTAGTCTAAACAAATTTGTATATCTCATCTAGTTATATTTTTAGCCTAATATACAGTATTTTTAGGTTGACATTTTTCAATTTTTTTGCAAATTGGAAGACGTGCTCTGCATGAATGGGGGTGGCTAAAAGAATTCCCACTGACTATTTATAGATTTTTTTATGGGCTTTCCAATGGTATATGATACATTACTGCATGACCAGTTGTTTTTCGATCACAAAGTATTTCAGAGTTGGAATGTTTTGACATTTTCGTTTTGCGAAAAAGCCTCGCAAAGTTCAAAAACTGTTTTTCAGTAGAATAACTCTAGTCCTATTACAGGAAATGTATTTTTAATTATTTCTATTTACATTTTAGTCATTTATACATATATATTAGTCCTATTACATTAAATGAATTTGTAATGATTCCTATATAAAACAAATCATTTATACATATATATTAGGCCCATATTCAGCCTGCGAAAGCTTTATATAAAGCTCGAAATAATGCACTTAGAAGCGATTTTCGGCATTCAACTTTTACAGACAGGTTGAGGGAATATATAGCCAGCCTTCTATGTATCAAACGTAAAAAATGTAAATTTACGATTTTTTGGGTAAAAAGGGTGGACGGTCCTCTTAAATGTTATGTAATATTCATGTATGCTATAAAATACAGTTGGTGAATATTTACCCTTTTTTTTTTACATCAAATTATGTTGATAAGGTACTAGGTAGACTAGCCAATTTGTACCCAATGTTGATTAAATGATACCTACTGTATAAGAATACCCTAAGTAGAGATAGATGAATATTTTTAGTTTCATAATATAGGTATACCTCTTTATCGTAAATATTTTGCACTAAATGTGTAGTCCAGCAGTCTAACTCTACTAATATTATATGGGTAGCTAATATTTTGATTGATTTTTTGGTACTACAGTTATTCGGCCACCGTACGAATTGTCTAAGCTACCCTTTTTTTTTTTTTTTTTTTTTTTTTTTTTTTTTTTTTCTTCTATATTCCAACTACTCCCTCTCGGGCATAGGCTGAGAGCCTGTACATTCAACAGCTCAACACGGGGAAACCCATGAGGTTTTGTTCCAGTTTAGGGAGTGAGACATGTGAAGCACTTATGGTTGCAACCAGCCTTTGCCATCTTGCCTTCACAAAATGCACAGCGCTTGCTTGCCCACTCACGGCTCGAAGCTCTGTAGCTGCTTCGCCTGTGCTTCACTGTGTTGCCCCCCCCCCCGATTTGGACCCTCACTCTCAGAACGCCACCTATTGAGCAATTAACTCACTAGGCATTGCCAGACACCCTGGTCCCCGAAGGGGTGGCCACGAATGAATCTCTCCCATGCACCTCTGTCCCCAGTCAGTCGACACCCTTGCTCCCATCCAACACTGCTTTCACGCATATACTTCTTAACTCCATCCTTCTACTTATCCCTCTCTGTCCCTCAACTTCACTCTTGTACACTCTCTTAGTCATTCTCTCGCTTCCCATTTATTCCACATGGCCAAGCCATCTCAAGGTGTTCCTTTTCACACTTAACAGTACATCTACATCCACACCTTGGGCGGGTGCCCAACCCCGGGGCGGGTGCCCAACCCCGAAAAGGGTTGAAATAGGGGAGCTATCCCCCCGCCAAAGGCGGCTTTCTAGGGCCTTTCCTAGCTGATGCTGAGAGGATTGGGTTCTAGTCATGTGGTGATGGGCTGGTCTATCAGAGTGAGAACTGAGCGATCTCTGCCATACCCATAGCTTACTCTGACTGTTCCTTTTACTTATATATTTTCTAGATCTCAAGTGACGGCGTCTCTTGCGTGGATTGACCTCCTAATCTACCAAGATTGGAAGCCAAAGCGTCACATCTTTCCTTTGCCCCTCAACTTTCTCTTCATAATTGCTGAGGGGCACAGGGCCCTGGGTGGGACTTTGGTTTCCCGGGCGTTTCCTCACCCTCCTCAGCTCCCCGCCATGGAGTGGCTTTGGTCACCCAGGCTTTATTGTGGTCGGCAGGGAGGGTTCTGTGGGGGCGCTCGGTTATGGCCTTGGCCTTGCTCGGGGCCTAGGGGCTGTTCGGCCAGGCAGCTTGGGGAACAGCAACAACAACAACATCCACACCACGCCGCTTACGTACGTCCTTATTCGCCTGACTATCCCTCCATGTAAATCTGCATGCACTTCTCAAAAAATAACTAATTTCCACCCCTCTCACTCTTGGTTTGTGTCTCTCCAACAATGTCTATGCTTCACACCCGTACATCATTGTCGGGATTACCACACTATCATGCAAGGACTTCTTTACTTCCATGCTGACGACCCCATTTCTTGTTACTGCTGTTACCCTTTTTACAGACAGAAAAGAACACCATAGCTAACTTTCTCTCACTAGCCTAAAATAATTCCTAGTATTTGCTCGAGCCATTACACTTTTCTTGATATGCGTTTATCTTGTGTCGTCCCAGTTTTGGTTTGTTTATTTTGCAAGTTTTACATTATAATTATATTTAACCTTGCATCCCTCCTGCAAAGTACAGTGGGGTCCCGCATAAAACGTGTTCACATAAAACGAGTCTCGATTAAAACGAGCGACCTAAAATATTAATACTTGTATATAATTTTCGATCAGAACGAATGTGATAACATAAAACAAGTCCGCCGCCAAAGTGGGGCAAATCCGAGGAGTTTTCATATGGAGCGCCGAAATATCGTACGAAATATCGTACGCTTTCATATAGAACGCCGAAATATTGTACAAAACGTACGAAATATCGTACGCTCCTGACGGAAATTTACGCTTCCAGTGAACATTGACGATATTGGGCCACCAAAATGCCGTGTTCACATAAAACGAAATTGCATAGAACGCCCTCGTTTATCGAGCAATTACTCGTTTTATGTGAGACCCTACTGTAGCTGCATAAATTATACTTTTCCTGATCTTACAGCTAAACTAGAATCCCTCCCATGCTAGCTAGAGCCACTAGGTTGTACTAGGACCTTGGGGCTGTTCGGTCAGTCAGCCTGGGGAACAACAACAACAACCTAGAATCTCCTCCACATGCAGATTGAGCCACCACATCTTACCTGATCTTAAAGCTAACCTAAAATCCCTCTGATTATTTAAGCCACCACATCTTACCTAATCTTATAGTTAAACTATTAACTAGAACCACCACACCTTCTCTGAACTTATAGTTGAACTATAATCTCTCCCACTATTAACTAGAACCACCACACCATCCTTGATCTTATCGATAAACTATAAGGGCTCCCACTATTAACTAGACTAATTATTCCTCCCTCTTTTTGTTTCCACAGAAACGATACAAAAGTTCCGGGGTTTACGAAAGACTGCGCAGATCGTCCTTATGAACTCTCTGGAGCGGGCAATATGGAACTGGATGGACACCTACCCCAACGAGTTTGCAGATTTACAGGTCAGTTGGCAGATATATTTGTTCTAGTTCATTGATTTACAGGTCTTTTGGTATTCATGTTGTATGTCATGTTGTCTTCCCTTCATGCTGGAAATTTGCTCACATTCAACCTGTCCCAAAGAAGGGTGACCACTCTCAACCCTCCAATTATCGTCCAATTGCTCTCATCTCTTGTCTTTCTAAAGTTTTTGAAACTATTCTTGCTTCCAAATTTCTTAAGCATTTCTATTCTCATAATCTGCTCTCAGATCGCCAGTATGGCTTCCTTAAGGGCCGCTCTACTGGTGATCTTCTTTCATATCTTACTAACTCTTGGTTATCCTCCTTTCGGGAATTCGGTGAGACTTTTTCTATTGCACTAGACATATCAAAAGCCTTCAATAAAGTCTGGCACAAATCTTTAATTTCTAAACTTCCCTCCTTCGGTTTCTATCCCTCCATCTGTGCCTTTGTCTCTAATTTCCTTTCCGGCCGTTCCATAGCCGCGGTTGTGGACGGCCATTGTTCACTTCCTCACCCTATAAACTCCGGTGTTCCTCAGGGCTCTGTCCTATCTCCTATTCTCTTTCTAATTTTTATAAATGATCTCCTCAACTGTACCTCAATTCCCATCCATTAATACACAGACGACTCAACCTTACACTACTCCATTAGTTTTCAGAACGCCCCAGCCAGCAATCCCTCAACGACAATCGTAATGAAGCCATAGAACTCTTAAATTCTGATCTAAATACTATCTCCAATTGGGGCAGAGAAAACCTTGTTACCTTTAATGCTTCCAAAACTCAATTTCTCCATCTATCTACCTGTAAAGAACTCCCAGCGGACTATCCCTTATTCTTCAACAATACAAAAATCAATCCTTCATCTTCTCTCACTATTCTTGGTGGCTCTTTTTCTTCTGCTCTCAGTTGGAAGGACCATATTACCAGTCTTGCTAAGACAGCCTCCCAGAAGCTGGGTGTGCTCAACCACCTTAGGGGGTTCTTTTCCCCTGCACAGCTTCTTGCTCTGTACAGGGGCATAGTGCGTCCTTGTATTGAGTATTGTTCACATGTGTGGGGAGGTTCCTCTCAAACCGCTCTCCTAGACAAAGTTGAAAGGAAGGCCTTTCGTATCATTAACTCCCGTCCACTCACCATCTCTCTGCAATCTCTCTCTCTCCGCCGCAATGTTGCATCTCTCTCGCTATGCTATCGCTACTATAATAATCAGTGTTCCACAGAGCTTTCCCAGTGTATACCACCTCCTTTACGTAGGGCACGTGGTACCCGTCTTGCAACTCAATCCCACCCTACTCTGTGCAACTCTCCAACCCAAGAGTGAAACGTTACTCTCAAACTTTCTTCTACTCAACAGCTGAGCTCTGGAACTCTCTCCCAGAATCAGTCTTTCCCACTTCCTATGATTTAAATTGCTTCAAACCGTGTGTGTCCAGGCATTTTGGCTCGAACGTCCCTTGATTTTGGCCCTGTCACTCTTTAAACTATGGGGCAGGCACTCGCTATAGGCAGTTCTGCCTTTTGCCTCCCTCAATCACATAGAAAAAACAAAAATACAGTAGGCTATACAAGTTTATAGTTCAGTTGGTTGGCCCTAAGGTTTAGCCATGTGGCGATAATGGATTAGGAGGATTGGGTGGATGAAGCATAGATGAACAAGTGATTGGTATCAGTCGACAAGCAAGCATACCGATAGGGAACAGTCATATGGGTGAATTCATGATCATGTACTAGATAAAATAGATTAATTTTGTCATGACTTCCAGATTGTACACATTGGCAACCTTGTTATCCCTTCCTGCACCAGGGGTTGCCGTTCAGAATTAGAATTATCTGAATCTCATAATTACCTCTCCAAAATTAGTTTTCTCAAAGACAAATGCGCAGTGGCATATCTAGGGTGGGGCAGGCAGGGCACGTGCCCTGGGTGCCACTTGAAGGGGGCCGCCAAATCTTCTTCAAGTAAACCTTATATTTAACTATAGTGCAAGCATAATATCAAGTATTATGCCTAATTACCTATCCATTCGTCATTAACCCTTAAAGAGCGGCGCTCGACTTAACTCGTGCACCAATTTGCAGCAAGTTAGGAGCATTATTAAGGCTTTTAAATGGTTAAAATAGAGTGCAAATGGCTGGGAGCGCAGCAGGCCACACGTCCGACACCCAGGGCTTACCGCCACCCACTGACTCACGCTCCCTCTGTTCTCGAGAGACCGGCAGTGTTACCAGTAGTGAGCGTAGTGGGAAAAAATATGCCGCTATACGCTAAATTCCCATGTTGGTGGCACCACTGCATGAAAACCACGAGTGCTACGTAGCTCGTTCTGGTCTCATTTTGAAGCTTTTAGCGCCTAGTTTATTGCTGAATACATTTCTTTTCATGCAGATACTTGATTGATCATTCAGGAGGGCCTGAATATGCCCAAAATAGCCCAAAACACCCCGCTAGACAAGGGTTAACACCTAACGAGCGGCATAGGCGGTAAATAATATGTAACCACCAGCGGGGTGTTTTTACCCAAAATAGGGTTGTTTACGTTCTCATTTTCATGCCTAAATAAGACCCAGAGCGTAAAACAAGTATCTATCCCTGAAAGGGCATAAACAGAGCTTTCCAATGACACCCCAACGATCCTTGTACGACCGTTAGTTTTCTTACAACAATCGCGCAACACGAGTGCAAAACCATGTAATTCGGTACTTTCCCTAAACAGTTCACTGTGTAGCGAGTGTGAGAGGGTGGAGGAGGGTGGGACTCATGTCAGTTGGTCCACCGCGGTGGTCTGGAGCAGTCATACGCTCGCTACTCTCCTGCCACCACTTGTCTCTCTCTCTCAGCAACATTACGTGCTGAAAATGGCACACGACTTATGTTGTGAGCCGCCACATAGTCCAAATTTCTTTCACTCGACTTATGTTGCGCGCCGCCAGTTAAGGGTTAATAGGTTATATGATGAATAACGCCATTAACCCCCTGGGGGTAAGGGAATAGAATATGCCCCACGTGCATTCTGCATGTCGTAAGAGGCGACTAAAGAGGTTGGGTCGGTGGGTTTGCGACCCCCACCCGGAAAAAATACCTAAGCAAAGAAAAACGAACGAACAGCCTCGGATGCGGACGGAACCTTTGTTGACGAACCATGACCGACTAAGGACATTCCTTCGGACATTCTGAGAATGGCTACATGGGATGTTAGTGGCATGAATGATGGCACAAAAGAGAGAGAGGTTCTGCAAGTGCTAGTGAATGCCAGTCTGGATATATGTGGAATGACAGAGACCAAATGGAAAGGTTCAGATGTGAGAGAGTGGTAGTGTGGAATGGGTGTGTGTGCTGGAGTGAGTGAAGGAACAGCGAGAGAAGGTGCGTGTTTGTTTGTAAGTAGCAAATGGAAGGAATGTGTAAGAGAGTATGGGTCTGTGGGTTCAAAGATTGTGTGGGTGAGAATGAAAGTAGGAATACAAACATGGGTGATTGTGTGTGTGTATGCTCCGACAGAGGATAAACTTGAAAGAAAGAAAGAGGAGTTCTGGATGAATGTGGAGGCGTGCCTGGAGAAGTTTGACAAGAACGAAAGAATATTTCTGATTGGGGATATGAATGGTAAGGTGGGTGATAGGAAAGTTGAGGGAGTGGTGGGAGGGTGGGGGGCACCATCAGAGGTGAATGGGAATGGTAGTGCACTTGTGGACGTATATGTGGGGAGGAGGCTGTGGATAGCCAACACCTTCTTCCGACACAAAATGATCCACAGGTACACGTGGAAACGGGTGTGGACGATGGAGGATGAGACAGTGGTGGAACGAAAGTCATTGATTGATTATGTATGTGTGGATGAACGAATGAAGAAATTTATGATGGATGCTAGGGTGTATAGGGGTATTGGAAGGGGTCTGTCTGATCATTATGCAGTGGTAGCTAAGGTTAGGATACAAAAGAAGTGGGTGAGGAGAGATGGAGGGAGGCGAGAGGAGGGTGGAGAGGTTGCAGGAGGAGGAAGTCAGGGAGGAGTACAGGAGAGCAGTGGAAAGACGACTAGGTGGGTTCGACCTGGAAGTTATGGAGAAAGTGGAGTAGATGAGCAAGGTGTTTAAAGATGAGATCTGTGCAGCATGTGAGGAGGTGTGTGGAGTGAGGAGAAAAGGGAGGGGAGTGAAAGGTACAGCATGGTGGACAGAAGAGGTAAGAATAGCTGTGGAAGAAAAGAAGAAAGCATATAGAGAGTGGTTGGATAGTAGAGGGAATGAAGATTTCGAGAGACAGAAACGAGCGAGGTACGTGGAGAGTAAGAGGGTGGTGAAGAGAGTAGTGAAGGAAAGTAAGAGAAGAGTAGATGCGGAATTTGGAAGGAATCTGAGTGTAAAATGGAGGGAGAGTAAGAAACTGTTCTGGAAAGAAGTCAAGAAAGTTAGGGAAGGTAGCAAGGGAAACAGTAAGGGTGTGAAAGATAAGAATGGGAGAATGCTAGCCGAGAAGCAAGAGAGAGTCGAAAGATGGAGGGAGTACTTCAATGAGTTGCTAAATGTAAGGAATGAAGAGCCAGCAAACATAGCTGGATATGGTATGGGAGGGAGAAGAAGAGAAATAGTGGAGGAGGTGGTGGGGATCAGAAGGTCAGAAGTGTGGGAAGCCATGAAAAGAGTGAAGATGGGGAAAGCACCAGGAACAGATGGAGTGTGTGGGGAAATGTTGAGGTATGGTGGTGAGATAGTGATCGAATGGGTATGGAAAATGTGCAAACTAGCATGGGAGAAGGGGAGTGCACCCGATGACTGGAAGACTGGCATAATAGTCCCCCTATATAAGGGCAAAGGGGAAAGAGGAGTGTGTGGTAACCACCGAGGAATATGTCTTCTAAGTGTAGTAGGGAAGGTATACAGTAGGGTAGTGATTGAGAGAGTGAGAGTGAGAACGGAGATATGGATAGGCGACGAGCAGGGAGGTTTTAGGAAGGGAAGAGGATGTGTAGATCAGATTTTTACCCTGAATTGTGTTGTGGAGAAATATCTGGAGAAGAAACAAAAGGTGTATGTTGCCTTTATGGACTTGGAGAAGGCCTATGACAGAGTGGATAGAGAAGGATTGTGGAAAGTACTTAGAATATACGGAGTAGATGGCAAGTTGCTGAAAGCAGTGAAGAGCATGTATGAGGGTGCAAAGGCGGCAGTACGTGTGGAGAGTGAGCAGAGCGAGTTCTTTGACCTGAATGTTGGTTTGAAACAGGGGTGTGTGATGTCCCCGTGGTTGTTGTTGTTGTTGTTCCCTAAGCTGCCTGGCCGAACAGCCCCGAGTCCCTGAGAAATGCCATGGCCACGATCGGGCTTTCCCACAGAGCTCTCATTGAGTGTAGATTGTGTTGTTGTTGTTGTTGTTGTTTTTCCCCAAGCTGCCTGGCCGAACAGCCCCAAGGCCCCGAGCAAGGCCAAGGCCATAACTGAGCGCCCCCACAGAACCCTCCCTGCCGACCACAATAAAGCCTGGGTGACCGAAGCCACTCCATGGCGGGGAACTGAGGAGGGCGCGGAAACGCCCGGGAAACCAAAGCCCCACCCAGGGCCCTGTGCCCCTCAGCAATTATGAAGAGAAAGTTGA
>JAGKTK010027822.1:0-15533 GCA_018397895.1 Paralithodes camtschaticus
AGCTCTGAGGAACACTGATTATTATAGTAGCGATAGAATAGCGAGAGAGATGCAACATTGCGGCGGAGAGAGAGAGATTGCAGAGAGTTGGTGAGTGGACGGGAGTTAATGATACGAAAGGCCTTCCTTTCAACTTTGTCTAGGCGAGCGGTGTGAGAGGAACCTCCCCACACATGTGAACAATACTCAATACAAGGGCGCACTATGCCCCTGTACAGAGCAAGAAGCTGTGCAGGGGAAAAGAACCCCCTAAGGCGGTTGAGCACACCCAGCTTCTGGGAGGCTGCCTTAGCAAGACTGGTAATATGGTCCTTCCAAATGAGAGCAGAAGAAAAGGAGACACCAAGAATATTGAGAGAAGATGAAGGGTTGATTTTTGTATTGTTGAAGAATAAGGGATAGTCCGCTGGGAGATCCTGACGGGTAGATAGATGGAGAAATTGGGTTTTGGAAGCATTAAAGTTAACAAGGTTTTCTCTGCCCCAATTGGAAATAGTATTTAGATCAGAATTTAAGAGTTCTATGGCTTCATTACGTTTGTCGTTGAGGGATTGCTGACTGGGGCGTTCTGAAAAACTAATGGAGTAGTGTAAGGTTGAATCGTCTGCGTATGAATGGATGGGAATTAAGGTACAGTTAAGGAGATCATTTATAAAAATTAGATAGGACAGAGCCCTGAGGAACACCGGAGTTTATAGGGTGAGGAAGTGAACAATGGCCGTCCACAACCGCAGCTATGGAACGGCCGGAAAGGAAATTAGAGACAAAGGCACAGATGGAGGGATAGAAACCGAAGGAGGGTAGTTTAGAAATTAAAGATTTATGCCAGACTCTATCGAAGGCTTTCGATATGTCTAGTGCAATAGAAAAAGTCTCACCGAAGTCCCGAAAGGAGGATGACCAAGAGTTAGTAAGATATGAAAGAAGATCACCAGTAGAGCGACCCTTAAGGAAGCCATACTGGCGATCTGAGAGCAGATTATGAGAAGAGAAATGCTTAAGAAATTTGGAAGCAAGAATAGTTTCAAAAACTTTAGAAAGACAAGAGATAAGAGCAATTGGACGATAGTTGGAGGGTTGAGAGCGGTCACCCTTCTTTGGGACAGGTTGAATGTGAGCAAACTTCCAGCATGAAGGGAAGACGTTAGAGGATAGACAGAGCCGAAAGAGTTTGCCTAGGCAGGGAGTCAGCACGGAAGCACAGTTTTTGAGAACAACAGGAGGAACACCGTCCGGACCGTACGCCTTATTAGTGTTAAGCCCAGAGAGGGTAGAAAGTACATCTTTAGAAGAGATTAGGATATTAGGCATAAGTAAGAGAGAGGAGGGCGGAGAGGGAGGAATAGCACCGGAATCATCCAAGGTGGAGTTTCTAGCAAAAGTTTGAGCGAAGAGTTTAGCTTTGTCAGAGGAAGAAGTGATGGTTGTGCCATCAGAGTGGGAAAGGGGAGGGAAAGACGAGGAAGAGAAATTGTTGGAGAGGTTTTTGGCTAGATGCCAGAAAGCTTGGGAAGAGTTAGAGTTTACTGTATAGATCAATATATGTCAAAGCCCCATTTAAACAATTCTAAAATCATTCATATCTTTACTACTATTGAACATCTATCTATTGTCAGACACCTTGATCACCGATGGTGTGGCCACAAATACATACATACATACAATTTTAAGACAGTGCTCCACACATACGTACAGTTTCAGTCTCTTGTCCTAATGGCGGCGTTCCAGGCAACCCTGTTAAGGGCTGCTTCACTTGTCAAGTTTTTGGATTTGAGATCGGCACGTATAGTCCGATCCCAGGACTTCCTCGGTCCACTCCAAGGTGCAGCTCCCTCCACAATCACAGACCTGCATTTTTTCACCCAATTTTGTTCATCCATTCTCTCCACATGTCCATACCATCCCAGTCTACTTGTACGCATCACCTCGCTAATACTCTTTATACCTAAACGTCTCCTCAACTCATCATTTGTTATTCTATCCTGCAGCCTGGACCCACACATCCATCTCACCATTCTCATCTCATTACGTTCCATTCTGTTGACATCCTCTACTTTAACGGCCCATGTTTCTGAGGCATACGTCATTGCACTTCTAACACATGAGGCATACACCTTTCCCTTCAGGGGGAGAGGCATTCTTTTCATGGTCAGAATTGGCAGCAGTTCTCTGAACTTCCCCCAGCCACATATAATTCTAGTGACAGTGGCAGCCTCGGCCCCACCACCGGCAGAGATGGTATCTCCTAGGTAACAAAACTTGTCCACCAGCTCCAATGACTCATTTCCAAAGTTCACAGCCACAGGATCATCACTTAACACAAGCTCGCTTTTGCACACTATGCACTCAAATTTCTCTATTTATTGGTGGCTTCTTACGTCAATGACGTAAGAGCCTATGATAATATGGCCTCGTTCCGGTCTCCTCAGAGACCGGGTTAACCTTGATAGCGACGGTCGAGAACCAAGATCATCTTAGGGGGTACCCCTTAATCATTCCTAAGGTACGTCATTGGGACGGAGCCACTGAAAAGTAGAAAATGAAAAATAAAAGAATTAACCGTTTGAATACCGCGCCTATGCGCATTCCATTCTTCCTCGTTTCCCATCACATGCCTACTCCCGTTATCACCCGAGATGAGTTCTCTTTCAACCGTCGCCCACCCTGTAAAGATGTGTGTCCCTTGCCTCCAATCTAGTTTGCTTAGCCCCTCTTAAACGCGTCAGTTTTTTATTCATGGTGAGTTTATTGCATATTTAAGTTGTATGCGCGTTTAGGAATGTATTTATTTTAATTGTATTCGCTCGTAAACCTTAATAGGCAAGGACTTAGCGCCCACACCTTTTCCACACACTGCACATGGGTATTCACCACTCTTTTCCACATTTCCTCGTCTCAATCTACAATGCATAACCTTGGTTTTGTTAATATTGACTCTTAAACCCTTGCTCGCCATGCCCTCTCTCCATCTTCTGAATTTGGCCTCAGCATCTTGCATATTGTCAGCTATTAGGACTAAATCGTCTGCATAAAACAGTTAGAATGGGAGTCCGCCTCTAAAAACTCTAGACAGTGCCTCCAGGACCATAATAAAGAGGAGGGGCTCAACACTGAAGCCTGATGAACTCCAAGACGGACTGTGAACTCATCACTCAGTACAGTAAACCCTCGCTATTTCGGACTAATTAGGGGGACATCCAGTCCGAAATGTCCGATTTTCCGAGATCCGAACTCAGGCTGTGTCCGATATAAAAGAGGACAAAAAACCGACCTGAAAGAGGAAAAATCCGACGAATAAAGAATAGTGAAACGGGAACAAACTTCAACCGGGGGCCAAGCTGGCTGTTAACCGGGAAACGGGAGCAAACTTCATGCAACCATGACAACGGAATAAATGCGACCTCGGCATCAACCTAGAAAACGGAGGCTACCCTATTCGTACCCTAGATTTCAATATACAGTATTAACCCCCGGGATCCGGGGGCCCTCATATGAGGCGATCGTCGTGTCCGAGGGTATTCCTGAAAAATGGCTATCTTCATAATTCGATATCTACTGATTGAGACCACCTAGAGCAGTCAACTAAATTGCATAGTGTAGAACCAACCTTCGTCTGTAGAATGGCGTTGAGTTGACATCGCTATGACAAGTGGTTGCCGAGATATGATGATGGGAATGGAGGTAATTTCCCGCGTATTTTCGCCTGCGTCCGAACGCTTTGCCGCGACCCAGGCTAGCACGCACTAAGTCACTCGTCGCTTCGGTGGCTTTTGCTCCGGTACACGATATTATGTTTTTATGGAGATAATGTGATATTATTGTGTCATTTATTACTTGTTCAACCATTATTTGAGTTATATGAAATTTTATATAACATATTTCACTGTTATTGTAATATTATTGTGTCACTTTCACTTACTAGGTTAGAGGCTAGGCTACGCAAGCGTACAGTACCTGTATACCTGTATGTGGATGACACTAAACTGTATAGAAGAGTGAGGAGTAAGGAAGATATGGGTTTGCTTCAAGGAGATGTGGAGGGCATGAAGGGATGGTCTGAGCATTGGTTAATGCCTTTTCATCCAAAAAAATGCAAGTACATGCGGATTGGGACAAGCAAGATAGACAAGGTAGGATACAGTATGTATGAAGCGATGGAGAAAGTGAGAGCAGAAAAGGATATAGGAGTAGTGATAGACAATAAGTTAAATTTCTCAGAACATTTAGCGGAAAAGATAAACAAAGCCAATAGAATTGTAGGGCTGATAAGGAGGACATTTGTGTCACTTGACGAAGAAATCTTCAGGAATCTCTATACAGCGCTGGTTAGGCCGCACCTGGAATATGCGAACCAGGTGTGGGCTCCATATATGGTAAAGGATATAGAAGCAGTGGAGAAAGTGCAGAGGAGAGCTAGCAAGCTGGTACCAACGTTGAAGAACGCGGGCTATGAGCAGAGGTTGAGGACACTGGGGCTTCCGACACTGGCATATAGGAGAAAGAGAGGGGATATGATAGAGACTTTTAAGATAGTGTCAGGAAAGTACGATGAGGATGTGTGTGAAGGTATCTTCTTGATGCGGGAGGGAACAAGAACGAGAGGACACTCTAAGAAAATTTACAAAGAAAGAAATAGGCTTGAGAAGGCAAAGAACTCATTTTGTGATAGAGTGGTAAATGAGTGGAACGCACTGCCCCAGTATGTAGTCGATTCCGAATCAATAAGGGAGTTTGAAAGTAATCTTGATAAAGCATGGGGAAGACAAGATTTGAAGTTTGATTATAAAGCAAAGATACAGAATAGTAAAAATGTTGCGTCTGCTACCGCCGCCGCCAACACCGTGAACGACCGCAGCAGTGCAAGTACTGGTACTGAGCTGGATACACAGGCATAGTTTGCCTTTTTCCAGAGGATCTACTGTAAGAAACTGTAAGATTTGTTAATAGTTCTTTCGCTATCACTAAGCTTTAGTACATCTATCATGTCCCATACCTCAGCATCCCCATTATCCCTTGTACATGACCGGACCCTCCTGATACTAATCAGCTTCACTGTATTAATACGGTTGGCTCTTGGCATTCATCCTATCAATTGTCCCGTCATTCTGAAGTTATCTTGACCCGGCTCCGGATTGGTCATGCAGTAGAACCCCGCCCATCCAGTGCTCTCAGATCCGGAAACCCAAGAGATCCAGACAAGCATTTCGATCCAAACTCCATGTTTCAGCCAACCAAACTTGTCTGGATGGCTTGGGAAAAATAAAAGTCAATCCGGAGACGAACGAGATCCCTACTTATAAAAAATATATACAGTATATAGAAATAATAAACAATATATGGCAAGAATGTAGTTACCGGGTGTACCCCTTCATGTTCCCGTCTATTTTGACTGCCTTTGGATACAAAAATACATTACCCTAACCAAACAACCTAACCTAACCTAACCTAGTATTATAGATTTATAAGTCTTTATTTTATTATAAATATTTATCGATGTTTATGTTGTATGTCGGTAGTGGTACACCCGGTAACTACATCCTTCCCCAATATATTATTTAAGATCATAATACGTAGCCCAATTTGCTTTTGTATCTGTTTTCTCATTTGCATAGTTACCCCTCGAGTATCAGCGACGCATGTTATGCGTCGTTATGCGCCGCATAGGGTGCGTCGCGGTTAATTACTCCGGTTCTATGGCACCAAGAGGGTTCAGATTTGTATGGGAACTGCGTAAGTATCCCACACAACAATGCTGATGGTTGAAAACCCTCGTAAGTCCAGCCGCGTGCGCAAAAACATGTTTTTGCCTACCCATTTCCCCATGTTAATTTTGACTTTTGGGCGCCTCGTAGGACCCCTTAATGATCTAGGGGATTGTTTTTTGTGTTTTTTCCTTAATTTATAACCGTTTCCATGTGTTTTCTGGAAAACAACATTTGTTGACAACCTGCCGGGCCTGGAGTGTACATTTATATTATATTGCCTGGTGCTCAGTGGGTTAAGCAGGCCTACTGTATTATAATTTTGATATGAATAATTCATATTGACAAGTGAATAAATTGGATAAGAGGGAAATACAGGGAAAAGCTTTGATTCTGTATTATGTCTATATTCTCTAGTTTCAAAATGTAATGCTGGTGTCACACAAGCACTTCTACCTTCGGATGTTTTGGAGACATAAATGTATTGAATTTATACAGTACTGTACCTATATTTTGATTATTTCCACCCCAAAAATAGCAGTACACGTATGTCCATGTTATAACTAATAGCATTCTATAATGATATGTAGTACAAAAAAACTGACACTAATTCGTCAAATATTTGGCGGATACCAGACTCTTGATACTATTCACCGATAAAACGGCTTGTGTGATTCCGTCATTAGAGAATAAAGAATCACAGCTCTACCCTCCCACGCACTATGTAGTATTTATATATTCATCAGAAGAGAAAAAGAAACCGTTATTGGTTTCCACAGTTGTACAGTCAAAATCAATAGTTCCCTAATAATCTTAATCTTAAACTGTATGATTTAACTTACTATCACTTTTCTTTGACAGTCCTCATGTGTTTCTAATAGCCTGTGACTTGTACTATTTATTTGATTCATGTGACGGGCCGTGACATGGTCAGTAGTGTGTCTGGCTGCTGGCCAAAGGGTCGGCAGTTCGACCCCAGGCCGTGCCATTGGTAGATGTCAAGAGTATGGACAGCTTGGTCTAGTGATTCATGACAAATGTCCAGTTAAATCCCTGTGACAAGGGCACGCCCTAGCCCTGTTAATCAAGGGAGTACTCGACGTTAAGCTGCATCATCATGGATGTGTTGAGTTCAGGGTGTCAAACGAAAGGTGGATCTTTATTTATAGTCTTAATTACTGTACAGTACATTATTGTACATGCAAAGATAAAATTGTGGTTTACAGTTCAAATTGTGCCTTTCAAAGTGATAAAATGGCAAAAACAATGCTATTTAATTTTTATTTCTTTGTATTTCTTCTCATATTCATTCAAGTCTTCAAACAAATCTGGTCTGCACCATGGTTGAGTAGTACATCATCAATATTTTCGGAGAACTGTTGATCTATGCTGTTCAAATCAGTAACTATATTACTGTACTGTATATACAGTACTGTGAATGTTATCCTTTTATATAATTCCATTGTATATGTATTTACATGTTATTGTGAGAGAGGTTCAACTATTGTGATAAGTTTTGTACTGTATCAAGTTCATTATTAAAGGGATTATATATTTCCCCATAACAACAGCCAGTTTAACCCTATCAGTATTGTTTGTTTCGCTTTGCTTCATTTGATTCTGGCTATCACGATACAATTTTACTTGACTTAAGAAGGATCTGCGTGGGGACTTAAGGGGTTATTTTTAGTTTGTTTATGCTACATTTGATCCTTATAGGTCTTACCTAAGCTGAATAGAATTGTCTAATATAAGCCAGATTCCTCATGACCGTTATCATCTCTGACACTTGTTAACTTTTGGAGAAACCCCCCACTAAAGGATGGCCGCTTTCAGGCTACTTTGTCCAGACATGCTTCCATTGCCAGTACCACAATGCTTCTTCCAATTCGTGGAAGTTTTTCTTTGATATAATATTCCACTTTCTTCTCCACTAACATAAGTCTTCCACTACCAACTGTTTCTCTCACTTGACATCCATATAATTATCTTTGTTGGCATTCTCATCCATTCTTTGAACATAGCTTAACCACCTCAAAGTACTTTTTTTGTTAATACCACTACTAATACATATATACAAGTTTAAAAACTACTTCATACACAGAGTATGGTTTCTGTCCTTAATGGACAGATATTTTTCATAGCATTCTCATCCATTCTTTGAACATGGCTTAACCACCTCAAAGTACTTATATTTTTGGCGGGTGCCCGACCCCGAAAGGGGTTGAAATAGGGGAGCTATCCCCCCGCCAAAGGCGGCTTTCTAGGGCCTTTCCTAGCTGATGCTGAGAGGATTGGGTTCTAGTCATGTGGTGATGGGCTGGTCTATCAGAGTGAGAACTGAGCGATCTCTGCCATACCCATAGCTTACTCTGACTGTTCCTTTAACTTATATATTTTCTAGATCTCAAGTGACGGCGTCTTTTCCGTGGATTGACCTCCCAATCTACCAAGATTGGAAGCCAAAGCGTCACATTTTTCCCTTGCCCCTCAACTTTCGCTTCATTAATTGCTGAGGGGCACAGGGCCCTGGGTGGGGCTTTGGTTTCCCGGGCGTTTCTGCACCCTCCTCAGCTCCCCGCCATGGAGTGGCTTCGGTCACCCAGGCTTTATTGTGGTCGGCAGGGAGGGTTCTGTGGGGGCGCTCGGTTATGGCCTTGGAATTGCTCGGGGCCTTGGGGCTGTTCGGCCAGGCAGCTTGGGGAACAACAACAACAACAACAACAACTTATATTTTTTTTTACCACCACAAGCCGTAGCGCGTTTGGTAGAGCACTTGCCTGCAAGCCGTGAGGTTGACGGTTCGAGTCTCGGGCCGGCCAATGCGTGTTATTGGCAGACACCAGTGCTGTTGGTGGACAATGTGCTGTTGGTGGTCTAACAATCTGTGGCAACTATTCACTGAAGTCTCTGATCATCAAGGCACCCACCAGCCTAGCTCAGCTCTTCATCAGGTAGTGCTTGGTAGTAAAAACTGCATCATACCACCACCAATACATACAGTACAAGATTAAAGACTTTTGGGCTGCGTTTTTTGTCGGGTTCCTTATTCTGAGATCGAACCGGAATACCTGATCCCACGTCTCTTAGGTCTACCTGTATGGCCCCCCCCCCCCTTCTTCCCTCCAACCCACTCCCACACACAAACACACACACACTGTGGTTGAGTCCCATGGGAAAAAGCGATCATGCTGTGATTGAATTTGAATTGACAGTGGAATTTCTGGAAGGCAGAGAGGAGGAACATAGGGAATATAGACTAAATTATAGTAAGGCGGATTATGAATCATTACGAGGATACTTTGCAAATATAGATTGGTAATTTATTGAACAAGAACAGAATATTCAGGTAAAATACACCATGTTACTTGATATCTACAGGGAAGGGGTAGATAAATATGTACCAACATTTAACGATAGAAAGCTGGCTAAGGTGAAAGAGGGGTTTAACATGCGATGTCACATTGCCCAGAACAAAAAGGACTCTGCATGGAATAAAGTGAGAAGGAGACACACTGAGGAAAAATGGAAGGAGTATAAGAATGCTAGAAACAACTATGTCAAGACTATAAGAGAGGAGAAAAAGAACTTTGAAAAAGATATAGTAAACAAATGTAATAAAGAACCCAAACTGTGCCCCAAGGAACAGTGCTAGCGCCCCTTCTGTTCCTCATACTAATTTGCGACATAGATACCAACACCAGACACAGTACGGTGTCGTCTTTTGCTGATGACACAAAATTAAGCAAGATAGTAAACACACAAGAGGACACGGGCCGACTGCAGGAAGACATAAATGTAGTGTTCCAGTGGACCAGGGAAAACAACATGCAATTCAATGAGGAAAAATTCCAATTACAGTAATACGGTATGGAGATAATAATGGTGTTAAAGAAATTACAAATTACTTAACAGAATCTAACCACATAATAGAACGGAAAGACAGTGTGAAAGACCTTGGGGTATTAACCCCTTATTAGCGGCTCACCACTTAAGTCGAGTTAAAAAAATCTGGACTAACTAGCGGCGCTCGACATAACTCGAGTGGCAATTTCAGCACGTAATGTTGCTGAGAGAGAGAGACAAGTGGTGGCAGGAGACTAGCGAGCGTATGACTGCTCCAGACCACCGCGGCGAACCTACTGACACGAATCTCAGCTCCCTCCTCCCTCTCTCACTCGCTACATACTCAATTATATGGGGAAAGTACCGAATTACCTGCTTTTTGCACTCGCGTTGCACGGTTATTGCAAGAAAACTATCCATCATACAAGGATCGTTATGGTGTCATTCGAAAGCTCTGTTCATGCCCTTTCAGGGATAGATACTTGTTTTACGTTCTGGGTCTTATTTAGGCATGAAAATTATCACGTAAACAGCCCTATTTTGGCTAAAAACACCCCGCTGGGCGGTACATATAAATAAACTGCAGAGGCCGCTCGTTATGTGTTAATGTCTGAAAATATGGGTTTCAAAGTACATAACCAGGTCAAAGTGGCGGCTGCGAAACGTCTAACGGGATGGATTCTGCGTACTTTTAAAACACGCGGTGAATTGCCTATGATAACGCTCATCAAATCTCTAGTGCTACCGCGGCTTGAATACTGTAGCGTATTAACATCCCCATACAAAGCAGGTGAAATAAATTACGTAGAGAGTGTACAAAGAAATTTCACTTCGCATATAAGTTCGATAACACATCTACACTATTGGGAGCGTTTAAGAGGACTGAATCTGTACTCACTGGAACGTAGAAGAGAACGTTACCTAATAATATACACGTGGAAAATCGCAGAGGGTTTAGTACCAAACCTACATACTCCGATAGTCATGAAATTCAGTGATAGGAGAGACTGGGAATGCGAAATCCCCCGGATGAATAACAGGGGTGCTATGGGCTCTCTGCGAGAGGGCTGGTTATCACACAGAGGCCCACGTCTCTTCAACAAACTCCCACGGCGAGTAAGAGACATGAGGGACATCTCGTTAGACAACTTGAAGAGAGCCCTAGATGTCGAACTGCAAAAAGTGCCAGACGAGCCCATCCTCGCAAGGGAGCGAGCTGTCGCTTCAAACAGTCTACTGCACCAAATCACCACCCATAACGAGGGGCGTCGCGCTCCTTGGTGCCGCTAGAAGAGCGGCAAACACATCCAAAGGTATCCAAAGGTATCCAAAGGTGTTCTATACTTATATCAACGACAAAACAAAAATAAAGGACAAAATAACAAAGCTTAGGGTAGAGGGTCAATTATATGAAGACACAGTGGGTATGTGTGAAATTATGAATGATACATTAACATCCGTGTTTGTGGAGGAGAATGACTATGTAGAACCTGTGGTGGAATTGAACGAGATACAGGGACTAGAGTCGATAGAAGTCAACCAGGATGAACTAAAATTATTGTTGGAAGAATTGGACGTGAGAAAATCTATGGGCCCAGATAACATTGCTGGATGGGTATTAAGAGAATGTTCTGAACAACTAGTGAGACCTATTTTTAATATTGTTCAACACTCATTAAACAAGGGGGAACTTCCCTTAGAATGGAAACAAGCAAATATAACTCCAATATATAAAAGTGGAAATAAAGAAGACCCGCTAAATTATCGACCGGTATCCTTAACGAGTGTTATATGCAAGCTTTGTGAAAAGATTATTAGAAAAAGATGGGTGGGTATGTTGGAGGAGAGGGAAATAACTTCAAGCAAGCAGTTCGGGTTCAGAAAAGGTCATTCATGTACCACAAATTTGTTGAGTTATTATGATAGGGTAATTGACATTGCACAAGGGAGGGAGGGGTGGGTAGATTGTATTTACTTAGATTTCAAGAGGCATTTGATAAGGTGCCTCATAAGAGATTGTTGTGGAAGCTCAGGACTGTGGGGCAGGTTGAGGGAGTATTATTACCCCCCAGCCCCGGCTACGCATTACATAAATATTCCCCGAAACCCGGGTGTTTTGGCCGAAAAACGTCTAGGCTAGGCTACCGTATATTTGTTATTCTGACTGCTTCCCGCATTCCCACACATCCCCAAGCATAGCTGTGTTATTTACCTGTAGAATGGCGTTAAGTAGAGCTCTCTAAGTCAACTGGTTGAGTTGTGATGATGATTTCATTGGAGGTAACTTTATGGCAAAAACAGCCACTTTACACTACTTTTCTATACTTACCAACAACATACAGGCACACACGAACAAGCGACGCTCTCCTTCTTGTGGCCGGAGATGCGGGGCATCGGTCCAGCCGGCTGTTGTTTACATGCGTCGGACCGACGCCTCGCACACCAAGCTCACAGGCTTTGAGCTCATGGGTGTTTAAGAGCCCTTCTGGGCAGCTCATGTATGCTTTTTTATGGGCGTTCAAGAGCCCTTCCGGGAACCGAGGGTTAAAGTGGATGGAAAACTATTTAATTGGGAGGGAAATGCGAACAGTAATAAAAGGAAAGTTCTTGTGGAAAAGGGTAAAAAGCGGAGTGCCTCAAGGATCGGTGTTGGCCCCTATCATGTATTTGGTTTTCATCAACGACCTTTAAATGGGAATAGGCTCATATATATCTGTTTGCTGATGATGCAAAATTAATGAAGCATATTACAAGTAGGAGTTTGTTGTTGTTCGGCCAGGCAGCTTGGGGAACAGCAACAACAACAACAAGTAGGAGTAGTTGTGAAGAATTACAGAGAGACCTAGATAAATTATATGAGTGGAGTCAAACTTAGAAAATGGAATTCAACACGAGTAAGTGTCAGGTTCTTGAGATGGGAAAAAGTAAATATAGACCTTCTTGGGAATATAAAATAGGAGATGAAATGATTAGTAAAGCTGGTTATGACAGACAGCTTGTCACCTGAACAGCATATAAATAACATAACTGGTGAAACTTATGCAGTGTTGACTAACATGAGAATAGCTCTGAATTATTTAGATGAAGAGATGTTAGCAAAAATAATAGGGACAATAATACGACCAAGACTGGAGTATGCAGCAGTGGTGTGGTCTCCACACCTTATAAAACATAATAAAAAACTGGAAAGAGTTCAGAGAGTTGCCACTAAGATGATAGCTAGCCTTAGAGACCTGCCATATGAGGAGAGATTGGAGAGGCTGCCAATGCTGAGGGAGAGGAGAGAGAGAGGTGACATGATCATGATGTTTAAGTGTGTGAAAGGTTTTGAGAAGATCGACAAGGGAGATTTTGTGGTGAGGGACGAGGGAAGAACCAGGGGTCATGAATGTAAGTTGAGGAAAGTTGTATGTAAGTCTGATGTAAGAAAGTTCAGCTTCCCGTATAGAAGCATTGATTGTTGGAATAAGTTGGATGGGAAGGTGGTGGGAGCAAGAAATATCCAAACTTTTAAAGCAAAATTGGATAAATGTAGAGAGAGAGACAGGACAACACGAGCTTAGGCTCAAATCCTGTATACTACAATTAGGTGAGTACATACATACACTCACATACACACACCGCACGTGGATGTTTAATGTCCGGTATTTCTTCACTCAATTCTGATCATCCATTAGCGGTATACAGTACAATGCAATATAAATAACATAATTGTTTACTGAAAGGATTATTAATCCAAGTTGTCTGAGGAGTCTCGTGGCAGAGATGAAATAGGGGAATATTAAACTAATCCACAACTGTTCAAATGTAATTGGTACAGGACAAAATTATCATGACTAGAGAATGGTGAGCGAGAGAATGACAAAAAGAGTGCATGAGAGTGAGGTGGAAGGTGAGAGAGGGAGAGGCAGACAGATTAAGGTGGAAGCATGAACTTGAGAGATATCTATCTGTCTATCTACTGTATATCTATCTATATGCGCAGGCCCAATCCCTATTTTGGGGGTAGCTGACTCAAGACAGAGCAAGAACAGGGAAAACACAAAAACAACGTAAAACAAAAAATAAACACAGATAAAAAACACAAACTCTCACACATCCAGGTCACCCAGGAGAAGACCCAGAGACCAGGGTTACCAAGGTCGCTCCAGCACTCCCCCGGCCCCTGACCACCCGGAGAGGTTCCGATCTCGGCAGGCAGACATGCAGCGGAGCCAAAGCCACAAGCCCTCCCACCACACTTCCAGGCACACCCTTCATATTAATCGTCTCCCCGGGCCAGGCGCCTGATGGACTATTATCTAGTCCAACTTGCGCCCGACCGCTTACTCCAAATGACCCGTGTTCACTCAACTATTCACAAGCATTCTCCATTCACTCCTGTATCATACTGTACATCCTTCTTTCAAATAACCTTCCAATATCCTCTCGCTTCACATTCAAAGCTCCTATTCTTAGGGTCCGGGACCACGAACGCGTTCCCTCGCCCCTATCTCTGTCTCTTTTTTTTTTTTTTTTTTAAAAGAGAGATATAGGGAGTGTAAATGTTGTTGGTGGGGGGAGGGGCAACGGATGATAGGTGACAGTTGCATGGAGGCTATTCATTCGTGGCCACACCATCGGTTATCAAGGTGTCTGACAATAGATAGATGTTCAATACAGTAGTAGTAAAAATATGAATGATGTTGGAATGATTTAAATGGGGCTTTGACATATATTGGTCTATACAGTAAACAGTACAAATGTTAAAATGCTGATAATGATATACAGGTCTCCCTCGATTTGCGATTGGGTTACGTTCCGGAAAACCCGATCTTAAATAGAAAAATTGTATAACAAACCCTAAAATTAATGAGGTAAATGTCGATGCTCTCTCGGACCAGCCAAAACACAAACACAAATACCTAAAAATCTATAACAATATTGTAAATTGGGGCATTGGATAGTGAGGGAGATCTGTACTGGTATAATTGATAATGGGGGTGAAGCACACTGACTCGATCTCTGAAGCTCATCAAATCCTGCACTTGACAGGATACTGCAATGTAGGAAATTACACTTTGTTTTCTCTAATCCATATTAATTCTTCAGGGTAAATGAGTAACGCCTTGTAAGTGTTTTCTTTTAATATCTAATACAGGAACCAAAATGCCTTAGTCGAGCTACTACAGACCAGTTTGAACTAAGTAAAAAGATGTGACTGAACAAATATATATGACTGAGGATATGACTAGTGATTTGTGAAGAGATGTGACTGAACAAAATTACAAAATGATGAAAGTTATACCAAACTGTGCTTTACTGCAATATTATTATTAGCCAGTTTGCTGTAATTTTTAATGGATGTCTTAAAGCTCTCCGAGTATCTGACATACCATGAAATTATTAACAGAATTGATTTATGCCCCAACTGCCAAAATACCTGCTCTGCTAACTATAACAAGAATATATTTATCTGTAATGGAAGTGTACAGTATGTATGTGTAATAAACAAAAATATTGTAAGAAAATATATGCACTTTTCATAAATCTGTATTTTCCCAAACCTGGTTGGAAAGAATGTACAGTACAGTACTGTGGTGTTCAGAAGACTTGTGTAAGTTGATCTTTTTATGGCTCATACTGTCTTATTCAGGTCTAGTTACTTACAAGCCAAGTTGATCTAATAACAAGAACATTAATTATTCGGCTTAGAAATTGTCGAGCCATTTGTCAGAAATAGATATTGAAATCTAAAGTGAAGTTGAGAGGTGTTGGAAATGTTGAGAATATCTTTGGAAAATTATTCTCTTAAAAGAGGTCACCAGAAAATCAGGCCGTTTGTGGGTATGATCGTGACACAGGAAACTGCTTTGTAGAGTTCCTGGACCAAAGGAGGAAGGAGACCGTTGTGGTGGCAGTACAGTCGTGGGTTTTGCCCGGGACAAGTTACTCTGGTAGTAGATGAATCCGAGCTGTGGGAATGTGAGTTGGTGTAAGTTGAGC
>JAGKTK010027823.1:0-16403 GCA_018397895.1 Paralithodes camtschaticus
GCTATTTGCAATTTTTGTATCGTCAGCAAATTTTGAGATTGTACAGGTGAGACCCTCATCTATGTCGTTGATGTAAGGTGTGTGAGGTGTAAGTGTATTATGATGTGTGGTATCTATAGTTGCCATGTTGGCCTATTCCTGTTCTCATTTGCAACCGCCTAAGCCTGTTGGCCCGGTATTTGAACACTTTTCCATATCTCGCTTCCAGTAGGCTAATCGTGGTCACCTAGGCTATCACCCTCGCCTTCTGCAAGACTTATTGCACTCTTTGGGTTAAGAAATTTACCCAGTTTAGCAAAGAGCTCTCGTGGTCAATGAGCTAACATTCTAATCTTTCACCTCCTCCTCCTGCCAGGTGGAACGTCGAGTGTTCGTGAACAACATTATCGTAAGGTTCCACCCGGGACTCGAACTGGAGGGTGATGAGGTGAAGACCATCATCTGTCGCTACCCCAGCCCTAAGGTCATCCTCCCTGCTCCACCAATACCTTTCATGTATGTATGACCTCCATGTCACCTATTATGTATGTATAGCCACTAGGTCATCTATCAGGTATATACATTGAGTAGGTCACCTATCATGATGCAATTATGAGATTATTTTCTACTATTATACATATAAATTTCTTTATACAAAGAAATTGTTGCTATATAAATCAAAAGAGCTCTACCAGATCATTATATCTTCATATAGGTTTCATTATTGACATTCCATTTGTTAATGGTGTTTTATGCTCAACCAAAATTATATAGATTTGACAAGTCTTTAAGCTGTTGTTGCTCAACTGAATGTATTCTCTTATTCTAGTCAAGAACCACTCGCACCTGCGATTGCTCCAGTGAGTGAAGTGGAGATCTTGCTGATCATCTGTGCCATCTTGTTCCTGGCACTGCTGCTGGTTGGGATGGCCTGTTCCTACACCTGCCTCAAGAAGCGCAACATCAAGCTGGTGAGGCGGCGACCCATGTCTCTCGCTCCTTCAGACATCACTAAAATGTCTGGATCTTCACTTATCTTTGATGGTGTTAAGATTCCTCGTGCGCATGCCACTTCTACATCAGACTCGGACACCGCCCTTGTTTCACAGTCAGAGACGCTTCCATCTGATTACCCATCAGATCCACCTTCAAGTGGTTCAGAAGTAGAGGAACTAGATATGGTGGAGCGCCGATCATCTGCTGCATCGAGCCGATTTCATGAGGAAACAATCCAGGCTTATCAAAACCAGGCCTTCATTATGGAAGAAGACCGTCTTTCTTCAGTTTACTCTGATGCTCACATGCAGAGTGATGGAGAACTAGTGATTGCACAACATGTTTCTCGGGCACCTCAGCCGAGCTTCTTGGTGCGAGTCAAGAGAGCTCCAACACCACCACGGACACCTGAGCCAGATTATCCCGTTCAACTTGCGCAATCTCAGTCTCTCACCACCATTCTCGAGCGTGATGAGAGTTTCCGAGCTGAGAGTCTGCCAGGTTCCGAGCATGCACTCCTGGTATCTGAGCCTGGGGATCTTATACCACCACCTGCCATACTGCCACCACCAGAATATGCCCTCATCCAGCGAAAAAGACAGACACACCCCCCACGTCCACCTCCTCCACCACCATCAGAATACAGCTCAATGGCACGATCCGTCTCCGAGCATGAACTGGAGGTTGATGTGCATGAAAAGGTACGCCGTGACATGCGCTATATTGAAAATGTAAAGCTAGTGACACAGGAGATGACCGACGTGTCAGAAACAGTCGAGCGCCATGCACGACACTACCTGGTGCCACCTCCACCATCAGAGCCAGATTCCGAGTACCCATCCAAGGCTCCGAGTGAAATGCTGGAGATTGAAGACCTGCAAGTTATTCCGCGACCACCGGAACTGACGACCCATGTTGTGGATGACCGCCATCTGTCCACCATCACCGAGACCCACACCACAGAGGATGTTGAACGGCACCGACGCTTCATCAAACAGGTAAATCAAATGTTTTGAGGTTTTTGTTGCAACAATATTAAACAATGCCTCAATATCTTCAATGCTGGCAATGCTGATAGTTCTATAGCAATTATCATGTAACTAATCATAGCATCTATAATTCCTTGTTTGTTCATTGTAAAGTTGATGCTTCTCTTTACAGGTAACATTCAAGAATATGGTACATTGAGAACATCACCTTTTAATACATTACATAAAATAGTTACAAACTGTTGCATATTCACACTTCACTATATCTATCTATCTATCTATCTATCTATTGCCGGATGCCGTGATCCCCGAAGGGGTGGCCACGAACGAAACGGCCCCATGCACCTCTTGTCCCCAGTCAGTCAATGCCCCTCCTCCCATCCAGCACCACCTTCACTCATATACTTTTTAACTCCATCCATCCACCTCTCATCGGTTTACCTCTCCCCCTCTGTCCTTCCACCTCACTCTCGTGCACTCTCTTAGTCATTCTCTCGCTTCCTATACGTTCTACATGGCCGAACCATCTCAAGGTGTTCCTTTTCACACTTTCCGGCACATCTACATCCACACCACAACTCTCTCATACTTCCTCGTTCGTCTGTCAAATGTAACTTCACACGCACTTCTCAAGGAACTCATTTCCACCCCTCTCACTCTTGGCTTGACTCTCTTCACCAACGTCTATGCTTCGCTCCCATCAATGTCGGGATTACCACACTGTCATGCAAGGACTTCTTTACTTCCATGCTGATCATCCTATCTCTTGTTACTGCTTTCAGCATTCCTACAACCCTCTTCCCCTGTTGCACCTTCTCCTGCACTTCTTCATCCATAATACCATCTTTACTCAACACACTGCCCAAATACTTAAATGAGCTGACATTCTCCATAACCTGACCGTTCAACCTCACCTCACACTCTGTGGGTGCACCCTTCTCAAAGACCATAACCTTGCTCTTCCTCGCATTTACCTTCAGATTCCGTTTTTCACACACTGTTCCAAACATATTTACCAGCCCCTGCAACTCCCATTTACTATCGCTCATCAGAACTGTATCATCAGCAAACAGCAGTACAGGCAACTTCCACTTGTTTCCTTTCCTTATCAGAGGTACACCAACATCCACTGCTCTTTCTTGTATTTCTTTCATCACTCTATCCATATATATATATATTGAACAGCCTTGGGGACATCACACACTCTTGCTTTAACCCAACATTCAGATCAAAGAACTCGCTCTGCTCATTCTTCACATGCACTGATGCCTTTGCACCCTCATACATGGTCTTCACTGCTTTCAGCAACTTGCCATCTACTCCTTATATTCTCAGTACTTTCCACAAACCTTCTCTATCATTCTGCCATACCCATAGCTTACTCTGACTGTTCCTTTTACTTATATATTTTCTAGATCTCAAGTGACGGCGTCTCTTGCGTGGATTGACCTCCAAATCTACCAAGATTGGAAGCCAAAGCGTCACATCTTTCCTTTGCCCCTCAACTTTCTCTTCATAATTGCTGAGGGGCACAGGGCCCTGGGTGGGGCTTTGGTTTCCCGGGCGTTTCCGCACCCTCCTCAGCTCCCCGCCATGGAGTGGCTTCGGTCACCCAGGCTTTATTGTGGTCGGCAGGGAGGGTTCTGTGGGGGCGCTCGGTTATGGCCTTGGCCTTGCTCGGGGCCTTGGGGCTGTTCGGCCAGGCAGCTTGGGGAAAAACAACAACAACAACTCTGTCATAGGCCTTCTCCAAGTCCATAAAGGCAGCATATAACTTATGTCCCTTCTCCAGATATTTCTCCACAACACATTTCAGGGCAAAAATCTGTTCTACACATCCTCTTCCCTTCCTAAACCCGCCCTGCTCGTCACCTATCTATTTCTCCGTTCTCGCTCTGACTCTCTCAATCACTACCCTACCGTTCACCTTCCCTACTACGCTTTGAAGGCATATTCCCCAGTGGTTACCACACACACCTCTTTCCCCTTTACCCTTATACAGGGGGACTATTATGCCTGTCTTCCAGTCATCAGGTGCACTCCCCTTCTCCCATGCTAGTTTACCCATTTTCCATACCCATTCGATCACTCTATCACCACCATACCTCAGCATTTTCCCACACATTCCATCTATTCCTGATGCTTTCCCCATCTTCACTATTTTTATTGCTTCACACATTTCTGATCTCCTGATCCCCACCGCTTCCTCCACTACTTCTCTTCTTCTCCCTCCCATACCCTATCCAACTATGTTTGCTGGTGCTCATTCCTTACATTTAGCAATTCATTGAAGTACTCCCTCCATCTTTTGACTCTCTCTTGCTTCTCGGCTATCACTCGCCCATTCTTATCTTTCACACCCTTACTATTTCCCTTGCTACCCACTCTAACTTTGTTGACCTCTTTCCAGAACAGTTTCTTATACTCCCTCCATTTTTACACTTAGATTCCTTCCAAATTCCTCATCTGCTCTTCTCTTACTTTCCTTCACTACTCTCTTCACAACTTTCTTCTTCTCCAAGTACCTCACCCTTTTCTGTCTCTCCAAATCTTCATTCCCTCTATTACCCAACCACTCTCTATACGCTTTCTTCTTGTCTTCAACAGCTATTTTTACCTCTTCAGTACACCACGCTGTAACCTTCACTCCCCTACCTCTACTCCTTACTCCACACACCTCCTCACATGCTGCATACATCTCTTCCTTAAACACTTTGCTCACTTCCTTCACTTCCTCCATACCCTCCAGGTCAAACCTACCTAGTCGTCTCTCTACTGCTCTCTTGAACTCTTCCCTGATCTTCTCCTCCTGCAACCTCTCCACCTTCTTCGCAACTCCACCTTCCTCTTGCCTCCCTCCAGCTCTCCTTACCCACTTCTTTTGTATCCTAATTTTAGCTACTACTACATAATGGTGCAACAGACTCCCCCCCCCCCAATTCCCCTATACATCCTAGCATCCAGCACAGAATTCTTCATTCGTTCATCCACACATATATAATCAATCAGTGTCTTTCGTTCCTCCACTATCACATCCCTCCTCCTCCACACAACTGTCCATGTGTAACTGTGTAACATTCTGTGTCAGAAGAAGGTGTTAGCTATCCACAGCCACCTCCCCACACATACGTTCACAAGTGCACTACCATTCCCATTCGCCTCTGATGGTACATCCCACCCTCCCACCACTCCATCAATTTTCCTGTCACTCACCTTCCCATTCATATCCCCAATCAGAAATATTCTTTCGCTCTTGCCAAACTTATCCAGGCACGCCTAAGCATTCACCCAGAACTCCTCTTTCTCTCTTACAGTTTTATCCCCTGTCGGAACATACTCACAAACAACTACCCACGTTTGTATTCCTACTTTCATGCTCACCCACACAATCCTTGCACCCACAGACTCATAGTCTCTTACTTGTTGCTTCCATTATATACTATACACTATATACACTATAAAAGTCTGAATAATTTCCCTTGTTAATCATCGTACCTTGGCTTTCTCAGTACCACATGAAGCCGAAACCACTGCCCCCTCCAAAGTGGGATGTGGCGATTCGCTACTACCCTGGTCCCAAGTACGCTGACGAAGTGGAGTCATCTGGTCCTGAATGGGAAGGATACAGCGAACCCGGGTCCGACATCTTCCGCCAACACCTGTACCTTGCCGATGAGCCCGATCTATCATGCTTGGAAGTGGAGACACTTGACCATCCGCCACCACCTAACTGGAATGTTCTCCTGAGGGTACTGGAGCCACCACGAACAGAACAGGCTGTCACTTGCATCCTGACCCAAGAGGACCGGGAGAAATGGCGTCAGATCCTCTCAACCGAGTCCACGCTGAGAACGATGCTGACCTATGCTACCGTCAAGGAGGACTTCCTTAGGATCAGACATGATCAGAGGTGAGTTATTATGCAATTTTTTATTTTCTATTGCCTTTAATTATTTCATTATTTTCCAACCCCATTATTTTCATATTCATATGTAGCTGCAGTACTCACTAGTAAATATTTCAAAAAATCCTGTTCTAATAATTTTCTTTAAGGATTATAATATTCCTCTCAGTTACAGAATATAGTTTTCTTGTGAATATCAATACTGTACATTAACACATACTAAACTACAATGCTGCTATTTGTTTACCATTGAAAAACAATGCATATGGCTACAAGTAACACTACACCAACTGACTCAAAATAACTTACACTTCTCCTATTCTCACTCCCAGATACGAGAAGCTGTTTGCACCTCAGAAGTGGGATGTGATTATCAGGATCCTCTCCCCATTAGACATCCATGAACGCATCGAAACTTCCTCTGAAGCACCCTCTGATACTGAGAGTCTACCTTCAAGGGATGGACGCAGGTATGAGGAATTTGTTTGTATATGTTTTAGTCATAAATATTTTCACATTATATTTTCAGCTGGAGTGCTTACCATGACAACAGAGAGAGAGAGAGAGAGAGAGAGAGAGAGAGAGAGAGAGATAATAATTCAGTGTGGTACATCTTGTTTATAGAAGGGCTTACATACAGTAGTAGCTATACTAATTAAATGGATTGACTTCAAGTCTCTTAACTTGAACCCATCTTGAATAATTATAACTCCATGTCGAATATATACCCGTTCGTTATCTTATAATGACCTTCCAGGTACCGTAAACATGACGCTCCCCCCAGTGGCCGCCGTCCTTCTCTCCCGCCATTGTACGAATACGACTCTGTGGGTAACCCCATGGTGATGAGACGACCAGGACCACCATCCGCACGCTCACGACGATCTTCCAAGTCAGTAATAAGGTCACCTTAGGAGCATAGGGCTGTATTTAAAATCAAATAGGAGCATAGAGATGTGTTTTTAATTATTAAACAATGATTATCGAAATGACTACTAGGGTGTGTATATTTAGACAAATATATTTAATAGCAACAATTTTATCGACGATTATCCAAGTGTATCATAGCTTTACTCTGCAACCTTAACATTATGATAACGTCTATAAGTCTTTTCCTTTGGCTATCAGTAGACCATTCTATGCAGTTTTGGAATAACCTGTTGGAGTCAGAAGGTGCAATGATATAATCTTTACCCCATTTATTCCTACAGATTAAGGTTACTAAGTTGATAACATACATCTACACAAGTCTACAAGTTCTAATTTATAATGTCACATTATTTGTTAGAAATATAAGTAACCATAACACATTCTTTATTACAAGTTTGAATAAATTCATATTAAAAATGACCTGTTACACTTATATTAAATTGTCTAGCGTCAGCTGGAATAAACGCAAAAGTGTGTTCTTAGATTTTAGGGGATAATGTGCCAGGTATAAATAGAGCACACGCTATCTCTTAAAATTTCACCAATCGACACACTACGATTAGACAAAATTTCAGCATACACTTTAGAAAACAGCTACCAGGTACTACTCACTGACTAAAGTATTTTTAAATTACATCCCCACAAATTTCCTTGAAGGTTTTAATTATATTTATTAGCCCTATCAGTTGGTACCAGAGTATAATCTAATTATTTTCCTCCTGTAAAACAGATCCAGCGTTCACTCCGGTATCGACGTTCGCTCCATGACTGAGACGGAGGTGAACTTTTCTCGTCCACCTGACACATGGAGTGAGGCAAGTGGACCAAGTGTGATCAGTGGCCCACGGTCAATCGCCGACCGTTCACAGCCCGAGACTACCTACTCTGTCCCGGTCATGCCTGATGAAGAGGACCCAGACACAGACTTCGATGATCGTATGTCAGCCAGAACGGGCAGGTCGCTCGCACGCTCCGCTTCAGAGTTCACAGAGGACTGGCGACACCATGTGAGGCCTATGAATTTATATAAGATATGAGCTTTCAAATAATTAATTTCAGAACTAGGTATATAATCATAACTGTAACATGAGTTTCCTAAGCGATATGTGAAGTTCATCAATTTGGATTATGATTGTCTACAAATGGTATCAGTAAGTTAAGAATCGATCACTTAATAATCAGTTAAGGTTTTGGCATCTACAACATGATTCAGTAATTTAGACCCTAGTCAATTAATCATTTACTTATTTTTATCCTTCATTAATTCAATGTATTTCTCTCAAACAGGAACCAGTGGATCGATATTCACAGGTTTCTGGCTGGTCAGGTGATAGCAAGAGGCCGCAGCTGGAGCGCTCTACTACAGAATACTTTGAAGAGCCACCACACATGGGTGATGTGATGACTTATTCTGAAGGATCTTCACGTCCCATTGATCGCTACCAACGCCAGTTCCACCAGGGCTATGACAACACTCAATTTGCTGAGCACTTCGTAGTGGAGGGTAATGATAACACTGGGTATGTGATGCACGTGGAGCGACACCAGCAGCAACAGCGCCGGGTGGACCACCGCTCAGACCGCTCTACACACTCCGGTCGGGAGGAAGTATTCTCTCAGGCCGAGACCGAAGTGTCTGGATGGGCTCACAAGCACTGATTCACCCCAGTAGCCTCAGTTCTTTGCCTGCGCTACCCCAGTCACACTCGCTCCAAGCCGCTGCACTGCCGGGTGATGCCCAGTGTGGTACCACTAACTTAATTAACAAATCAAATGCAGCTGGAGAGGCTCACTAATTAAACAGGTTAAGCATGTTTGTCTTCTGTGTGACTATGTACGTACATATGTGTGTGCAGACTCAGACACTGCTGGCCTGCCCAAGCCTCCTGATTGCTTATGGCAGCTGGATGCAACTCCGCCTACTAATACTGAGGCTAACCGCGGCGGTCTTATCTGCCCCTCGTCCCACCCCCAGGCCCAACCCACTCTGTAAATTATCATCTTTATCATCGATTTACCAGTAGCAAATCCCATCAACCAATGTAAAGCCTTATTAGATCTCATATAAGCCAAACATAACTACATTAGAACTCTAAGCATACTCATTAAGATAGACTGCTTGATTTCTTTGAAACTCCATTGCAAAACAATTCGATAACATTAAAATATTTATACTTTTCTCCAACATCAAATACAACAGTATCTCAAATAAAACACACATAAGTTATTTGAGTACTTATGTTAATCGCCAAACAAAAAGCTAAAACAAATCTAGCATCTTTTGTCTATCCACACCTGTATCGTAAAAAAAAAACTAAAAGAGAAATTCCTGTTGAAGTCGTGACCTTTAATGGTTCACGGATCCTAGTCACCTGGGCCCAGATACTCAAAGCAATTATGGCATCACTTCTCCATATGACCCATCATCTTGACAGCTGACAACTTTTTTATCTTGCCAACGATCCTCAATACACATCATAACTAGGTATTGATTCTTACGACTGCCTATAGTTATTCTAAGTAAAATGGCAAGTCAAGATGTAGCAAGTAATGAATTGCTATGGCACACATTTATTACGACTCTTACTCCATCATACTAGAAAGTTACGATGTCATAACCAGAAATAAGGTGTGATGGCGTAAATGGCACAATTTTGTTGCGACTTACCCATGGTAACTTCTGACCGCCTTGAGTATCTGGGCCCTGGGCTGGGAGGCTGGGGTGAGGGGCTGCTAGGACTGTTGCTAGCTTACCACCCAGGGCAATGTAGGACATATGGAAAACTACCAAACACATAGCAATAACAAGAGGAGGAACTAACATAGTGCAATACAGTGAGAAAGTTAACTACTGAAGGAAAGTGTGTTATGTGTGTTTATAAGAATGCTGAATGTCAAGGGTGATATGTTTTGGTGCTTTGGATTGTGTTTGTGCTGATGAATGTGTTGAATTGAGGGTAATTAGTGATTTTTTTTTGTATTATGGTTCTCATAGGTACGGCGATTGGTGGAGTTATTTGATAACATTTAAAGGAAAATTAATCTTACATACAGTATATAAGACTGTTTTTTTTTTACACTTCCAACAATTATACAAATATTCATGTTATTGAACTCTATATAATAATTCCTTGCAATCTCCATAGACTCTTCCACTCGCCTGAACAGAACCTACTTTAAAATTTGAATGTGATTATAATAATTGGTGTTTTCAATATTGTCCTCCTTGGGTGGCGACGCACTGCCTCAGACCAAACCGCTCGGGTACTGGTGCTTTTATCGGGATGGATAAAGTAAGTGTAGGTTTTATAGTTGGACATTTTGTGAATCCTTGAAAATGTTTTTGTAAACAAACGTTTCAAGTGTTTTTAGTATTTGTTTTCTTTTTATTATTATTATTTTTTTTTATTTTTTTGGTACTATAATTTGAGTGAAATTAATGTTTAAGAGATCCTGGTGTTACTAACGATCTGGTATTCCTGTTTATTTTTGGACAAAATTTTAAGACTGAGCAGATACCTGGATGAAAACAGATGCAGGAAATAATACATGATTTTGCCAAATTTTTGGGGAAATTTACCAAACACAGTGGTTACAGGCCTAGAAGTGAAATAATTATTAATCCCTTGAGGATTATGCTTCGTTTTAACAGTTATTTCGGCCAACATTAGAAGATATATTGAGGTTTAGGAAGGATCTCGAGCAAATAGAAGGATAACAATGATCTCAATTTACCCTCTAAATCCCACAGATCCTTTCTAATCTCAACACAATCATCACATGAGAGCTGTATTGATATGAATCAAGTGCGTCCTGAACACTGTAATAATTAACCTATCCCCGGTGTACTATCTAGAACTATTATGACGAACTAACCAAATTTATATGGTACTGTACACTCACAGAAATTTATATGGTACTGTACACTCACAGAAATTTGTATTTAATCCCTTCTGTACCGCGACGTCTTTCATATTTTATTTCAGCTACATATAGACGATTTTATGAAACTTAGAAAATACATGTGGTAGCTAAACGGATTAAGTGAGGTAGTTTGTAGCCTTATGGTTGGTTAACGTCCTTCCTAAGCTGTATAAAATCGTCTGATAGTTGCCAGAGTATACTGACAAGGATGTCACCGGTACTGTATGGGTTTATCTCTCTTAAAGTTTACAGAACAGTTATTTTGTGCTAAACATCACGAATATTAAACATAATTTTGAGCTTCTTTCGCCAGAGCTTTGAGTACTAAAATGCAATTAACAAGATTACTAATATCATTATGGGTATGTTATTATAGCTTTAATTAGTCATTTTGTTACTGCCAAGTGTACCCTAATTATTCTTGCAAGCACAATCAATTAATGTTCATGGATAGGAATGCTTAGCAGTCATTGTCGCCAGGAATATGAGGAATAATACAACTCTTACAATATGTATTAGGTCCATTGTACTGTATATAATTATGGACATGTTTCTTTTGTTTATCGGTCAAATTATATTACACCTCTCACATGGTGTATCATTATGTGCGACACAAATAACAAGCCGAGTATTCGCAAGTTCTTTTAAGGGAGGTCACCGGCTTTTCTTTAATCTTTCTCTCCTTTTCTCTCTTTCCCTGGCTTGTATCCATTCGGCCCTATTCAGCCAACTGTTTTAAGACGTTTATCCCCATCCAGTTGTCGATTTCTTTCTGGCGAGCGATAGCGAGCCAGCATTGTATGGAGAAATCCGGCATTGCCGGAGAAATTTTTCTATCGAAAAATGTACAAATTTAGCTTGCTGTCAAAACAAAAATATATATATACTGGCTCGCTACCGCTCGCCAGGAAATTATTGACACCCCGATGGGGGTAAACGTCTTAAAACAGTAGGCTGAATGGGGCCGAATGGATACAAGCCAAAGAGAGAGGGAGAGAAGAGAAACCAAGTGAGGTGGGCTCCCTTAATGACATTGAGTAATTCCTATAAGCTATTTTTGGCAGGCTTACATTTCAGCTATTTTTACAAAGTTAAGGTGAAATATGAGCAATACAACAAATATACGGCATATGTTAAATGCATCCTGGATAACAATCATTGGTATTTAAATTGTGAAGCAAAATATATTATGCTAATGTGGAGGAGAGCCCACTAGTGGACCTCAAAACACATAAGGCTATTTCCCTAAAATATAATTGTAACTATGAACATTTTAACTATTAGTTATAATAAACGAAGCCAACTCTGTACATTAAATATACTACTCTCCAATCAGGAGGTTCCAAGCTCACCCGGGTCTATGTTGATTGATGATTGTGTTTATGTTGATAATGAACCTTAATTATCCTGTACTCAGTGCTCAGATTAGCTTGTTAACGGTCATACAGTTGCTCTTAAGCACACACCCACACACCATGCTTGTACTGGTTGTTATAAGTCCACATTATACACAACAGTGTGCAGGTTTCTTTGCTGCATTTCTAACTAGCTATAATACAAAAAAAATAGGATTACACTGAACAAACATTATACATATTATATAAAGGGTACTAAATAGTTTGATCCCGAATTTATTATTTGACAGAATCTAAAACAATAAATTCATTAGGTAAACTACGCAACAATTTAATCAACTTTGTCTTTACTCTGATATTATTAACATGGAATATGTAATAAAACCAAGTATTATATGATACCAGGTACTCCAAAAAATGATAAAACAGGAATAAATATACTGTATACATAATTATAAAACAGGAATAAATATACTGAATACATAATTATAAAACAGGAATAAATATACTGTATACATAATTATAAAACAGGAATAAATATACTGAATACATAATTATAAAACAGGAATAAATATACTGTATAGGCCTACATAATTACAGTAGCTTGAATATAACAAAAGCTGATAATTAGAGTGAAAGGCAGAGTTATGTAATAAGGACATAATGGTTAAGGGGAGGTTTTTAGTTTGGTCTCTAGATATCCTTCAACCTTAAGATTACAACCCCTTCAGCCCCTTTCAAGATAAATTTGTACATTTTTCGGTAGACAAATGTCCCGGCTGAAAGCCGGTTCCTCTTAAATTACAGGCTCACTATCGCTCGCCAGGATAAAATTGACACCTAAATGTCACGAAAGGTCTTAAAATTTATAGAAATGGGTTGAAAGTTCTTAAAATCCTCAAAATAATTGGGCGAACGTCTTAAAATTAGAAAACAATGGGGCTAAACATGAGAGAGAAAGGAGTCAAGGAAAAAATCCCTCGAGTGGATATCTCCCCTTAACCCTTTGAGTACTAGCGTCCTGTGTTATACAATATTCTAGCTGCATTTAAACGCTATTATGCAGCTTAGGAAGGATCTGTGGTAGTGAAAAAGGTTGGCTGAGATAGTTTTCATGAAGCCTTATTAATTGCTAGAGGTCTTTCTCAAGCTGAATATAATCGTCTAATAGTTGCCAGAATGTGATGAAGAGGACGTCCCTGTTACAGAATGGGTTAACAGTGTACCCTAGCTACACCAATATATTGTACCTGACCAACTCAACACTCATCTCCACTCACAAATCACACTTTATAAAAACAATTGTGTAAAAAAAATAAAAAAAATAATATAGAAGAAAATGAGCATTGCAAACTTGTGTAATAATGCTTTAACACACTGGCCATAATAGATTTTAATGAGAAAGTCGTGTTTGGTTTTATTGAATCCTTTATTTATATCGCGGTAATATGTTCACAAAGCCAGGGTATAAGAAGAGTGTGAACAAGGTACAGTTGCCCACATAACTTCTGTTGACATTAGTTAAGCCTGGCTACCTCCCGCCATCTTGAATATTGCCAAATAATCATCTGAGCTAGCAAAATCATCAGCTTTATTCTTTGTGTGCGTCATTTTTCTTTCAGTCCATCATTAACAACAGAACAACCAACATTTGTGTTAATAATACTTTTGCCGGTGTGGATAATTATGAAGGTTTCAGCCAGAAATATTTTTCGGATCTATTGAATGTGTCAGTAACTGACAAGCTATTTATTTTTAACGTTGGTTCGTATACTCAGAGAGATGGTGTGGCTATGGTATAGTCTCACAAACGCATTCTTGTCACTGAAGTCTAATGGTTAAACGATTACCGTGAACATGCTATACCTATATTTGTTCGTCTCTACGTTGATGATATGTTCTCTTCAAGAATATTGAGTATGTTCCCTTAGTTTTAGACTACCTTAACTCAAAACATGTTAATATCAAATTTACCTACGAAGTAGAATTAAATAATTAACTCATTTCTGGACGTTAAAATTCAACGAGATAATGCTAAATTTGAAACCTCGGTCTTCGGAAAGCCTACATTTACGGGATTATCAACCAAGTTCACTTATTTTATCCCAATCAATTTTAAACGTAACCTAGTGAAAACCTTAACCTTTAGAGCATATCATATTTGCTCCAAGTACTTTAAGTTTGATGAAGAACATGCATTCATTAAGCAACTGCTTTTTAGTAATGGATTCCCCAGAAACTTTGTTGAAACGAATATAGGCAAAACTATAAATAAGTTATTAAATACAGTCACCCAAGTCCCAGAAACAGTAGCTAAAGCGATAATATATTTCCCTATAATTTTCACTCAAAGATAAACTTAATAAAAGTCTAAATAATTTTTTCTTCAAGTATCTGTACGCGTAATTAAAAAAAAAGACTATACAATTCATAAATTCTCTAAAGTTAAAGACCAAATTCCGTTTGATGTTCAGTCGTCTTTTATATATAAATTCACGTGGCATAGCTGTAAGACTGTACTGTACTGTACTGTACATTGGGGAAAGAATAAGAAACCTGAAGAGTCGGATTGCGGAACACCTTGGTCGCTCAGCTCGTACTGGTTCACGAATCACTAAACCATCTTTTTCTGGCATTAGAGAGCATTCTTTGAACAATGATCACAAGCAAGGGCCTAATAGTCCTGACGGGGCGATGGCCTTCCCAATTAATTAACAAGCAAGGGATTGGAGTTCTCGAAAAGGGGCTCCAACCTAACGCTATTCTTGACTTAGAACAGTGTGCTGGTTTAATAATCCAGAAGGGTCGACAGCCTCTGAAGTCCTATTTTAACTAACTAACTAACAATTATCACCCATTTTCGGCCGCAATGTTTTCAGTTCTTGCTAGGGGTCCGTGAGAGCAGGATCTGGCTACAATGGAGTCTCTACATAAGCCCGAGATCGGTTCTCGCGAGTCTTCAGCACAGCTATTGTGTTTGAAGGTACTAAGGCACGGGGTGTACTAAGGTGTGTGATCTGTATTTTACTTCATATTCTCCTTTAAATTTAATTTTATCTTATAATTCTCAACCAACGGAAATGTATCCCTCTCCCTTCTACTTCATTTAGGCTCTCGTTTATTCCATTTTCATTCACACAATTTTGAATTTAAATATGTTGTTTTGTCTAATAATTCCGCACAACCTTGCACTAATTACTGATACTTTGATATTACACTGTCTGGATTCATTATTCTTATAAATTTCTACATTGATTCAATACGGTCATATTTGTATAGTAATTATATTAGTCTCGTTGACATGTTTAATTTATCAATATTGGACTTTACGATCCCATATACCACGAGGTATCATCCTCATTTCATTACTAGCATAATTTGCTCAATTCACGTCTTTTTTGACATTTGACAATTTAACATCTTCACATTGTGAAGTCTACCAGCATTGGCAGAATCACCTCTCGGTAGACACTAGTGCTCGCCAGGGACATTGAAATGGGCTACAGTTATCAGAGAATGTTGTTCTTTCTTTCATAGCAATCGTATTGCCACAGACAGTCCAGTGGTGGTCTTTCTTTTCGTCTGTGACAACGAGAAGTGCTTTATATCATTAATAGAATTTAACATGCATTGTATATTGTTAAGGAGAGAGAGCGGTGTAGGCAGTTTGGTGGTAATGTGTGCGTGCGTATGCATGTGTTGTCTCCCTCGCTCGGAGGCTCGCGCGCGAGCTTTCTCACGCCCCTTGATTGGCTGGCGTGTCTGGCTGTGTCACGTGACACCTGCTGCCTTGTGACGTCTCGGCCTGTGATTGGCCGACCACCGCGTCTTTGTGGGCTCCTGTGTTCGTGGGGGTCCCCAGGAGCTGCCTTCCTCAGAGCAGGCCAGGGGTGCACACGACTAACATCCTTTTTACAACTGTCCCCCATATCCCCACCATTCTGATATTGTCTCTCTCACTCAACTTCCTTCCTTTCATTCCTCTCATCTTTTAACGTCACAGCACTCCCGTTGGGTTCTGTACACGATTTTATATCGGCCCATCGTATTGTGTGCATTGCTCTCATATATATTTACATATATTAGAATAGGCTATAAGGGTTCTTAGTCTATGGAGGTTTGATGACTCTTTGTGTGTGTCTCCCTCATTATCAGTAGTGCTCTGCTCGATTATTTAATGCTAGACTGGGATGAGGTTTCTGTTGTCGTTGTCACCAATGCTTATACCTACACGACTTCAACGGTTTCTGTGGTAGCCTAGGTCGTCCTTTTGGTTGTATCTTTTGCGAGTGCAGCATCGTGTTGTAAGAGGGCATTAGCCTACTA
>JAGKTK010027825.1:0-14709 GCA_018397895.1 Paralithodes camtschaticus
TCTCCCCAGTCAGTTGACGCCCCTCCTCTCAACCAGCACTACCTTCACTCATATACTTCTTCACTCCATCCTTCCACCTCTCTCTCGGTTTACATCACCCTCTCTGTCCTTCCACCTCACTCTCATACACCCTCTTAGTCATTCTCTCGTTTCCCATACATTCCATACGGCCGAACCATCTCAAGGTGTTTCTTTTCTCACTTTCCAGCGCATCTGCATCCACAACGCACTTCTCTTACTTCCTCATTCGTCTGCCTATCTCTCCATGTAACTCCGCACGCACTTCTCAAGTACCGGTAACTCATTTCCACCCCTCTCACTCTTGGTCTGAGTCTCTCCACCAACATCCATGCTTTGCTTCCGTAAGTCAATGTTCGGGATTACCACACTGTCATGCAAGGATTTCTTTACTTCCATGCTGACCACCCTATTTCTTGTTACTACTTTCAGCATTCTTACAACCCTCTTCCCCTGTTGCACCCTCTCCCTCACTTCTTCATCCATACACCAATCTTTACTCAGCACACTGCCCAGATATTTAAATGAGCTGACATTCTCCATAGCCTGACCGTTCAACCTGATCTCACACTCTGTGGCTTCACCCCTTTCGAAGACCATTCCTTTACTCTTCCCTGCATTTACCTTCAGATTCTGTTTTTTGCACATTGTTCCAAACATATTTACCAGCCCCTGGAAATCCCATTCAATATCGCTTATCAGAACTATATCATCAGCAAACAGCAGTACAGGTAGCTTCCACTCGTTTCCCTCCCTTATCAGCAATACACCAACAGCCACTGCTCTTCCTTGTATTATTTTTATGACTCCAGCCATACATATAGTGTTACGACCGGGGCTACGAATAAAACAAGGGCACTTAATGATTGGACTAGTAATAGGGCACTATGCAACAACGGTAGCCTACGCTAGATCCAAACCCTCGAACTTATATGCCGGCGAACAAAACACTTATACCCTCCAGAGTTAATCTGCGATAGTGGGGTATCCTTAACTGGGCATAAATGTACTCTACTTCAGGCTAACCCACACTGGTATAGCCTGATAACAAACAAGATGCAAGTTACGTTAAAATGCATGAAAAGGAATCTATGGAAAGATCAATTAAATCACTGCAAGATTTAATACAATAAAAAGATGCTTGAATACAGTTACTCTAAACAACAATAAACTCTTCACTCCTATCTGAAAGAAAGTGAAGTATAGACCTGGAAAATTCTGAAGAAAGTCTGATGCTCATAAGATGCTCGTATCTAATCTTGAACTATATAAAGGCAGGAGGCAGGACACCACACGAGTAAATGGAATACACCAAAAGATAGGACATATAATGTCAACTGACACGAGAATACTATAAATGCGCAACGGTAGCAATGCTCGACACTAAAAGAATTACTTCCTCATCAACGAAACAGTCTGCTATGGTTGTGCGACTCAACAACAACCTAGACTAATAAATGCTGTGAATAATAATGCGTACATATCAAAGAGCTTATATTAAATACTAACAAGTGTCTACTCAATTAATAATGTCTAGCTGGGATACTCTAGGTAAGGAACTGGGGGTGAGCAAGACAGGCTCGTAGCCTAGCGATGTCCTTAAGACTGCATCCTTTAAGTTACGTTAATTGACTAGGGTGCTCTCTCGATAGATCCAGATCACAAGTATCTGGTTCTATCCTGGCGACCCTCAAAAGACAAGCAAAGAGGCAGCAAAGTGTGGAACTGGTACAGGCCAAAACCCTCAGTCAACACAATGCTGCACTCACAAAGGACGCAACCGAAAAGACAACACAGGCTACCACAGGACCGGTCGAAGTCGTGTAGGTATAGGCAAACCGTACACACATCGGAGACAACGACTACAGTTACCTTATCCCAGTCTAGCATTAAATAAAAGAGCAGAAACACTAAATCAATAATGGAGACACACTAAGTTCTTAACCTATACTAATTAAGAACCCTCAAACCTATTCTAAGTACATGTAAATATTTCTGAGGACGGCGCATGCAATACAATGGGCCGGCAATGGAAACCGTATGCAGAACCCAAGGGGATAAGTAATTGAATAAAGGCAAGAAGTAATGGAAAAGAAGAAGGTCAGAGAGAGAGACAGTGGTAAAGGGGGTGATCGGGCGAGAGTATGCAAGGGGATGATAGAAGCACGCGCGCCAAGCTTGTCCTGACGAGGTCAGCTCCTGGGAACCCTCATGGAGGAGGCTAGTTACACAGGAGCCCGCAAAGGCGCGATGGTCGGCCAATCACGAGCCGAGACGTCACAAGACAGCAGGCGTCCTTAGGACGCGCCAGGATCCGCCAGCCAATCAAGGGTGTGGGAAAGCCCGCGCGCGAGCGGGAAAACTCCTCCGAGCGAGGGAGGCAGCACATACATACACACATATTACCACCACGCTGCCTACATCGCTCTTTCTCCTTAACTTTACACAATGCATCTTATATTCTATTAATGATATAAAATACTTCCCGTTGTCACAGACGAAAACAAAGACCACCACTGGACTGTCTGTGACAATGCGATTACAAGGAAAGAAAGAACAACATTCTCGGATAACTGTAGCCCATTTCGATGTCCCTGGCGAGCGCTAGTGGCTAACGAGAGGCGATTCTGCCCACGCTGGTAGACGTCACAATAGTAAACAACCACAGGGACATCAAACACCCCTATTTCAACCCAACATTCAGATCAAAGACCTCACTCTGCTCATTCTCCACACGTACTGAAGCCTTTGCACCCTCATACATGCTCTTCACTGCTTTCAGTAACTTGCCATCTACTCTGAATATTCTCAGTACTTATACACATATCTTTCCAATCCACTCTGTCATAGGCCTTCTCAAAGTCCATAAACGCAACATACAGCTTTTGTTGCTTCTCCATATATTTCTCCACAACACATTTCAGAGTAAAAATCTGATCTACACAGATCGCGCTTGCGAATCCTCGAAGGAGCAGAGACGGGCGCTATATAAGTAACCAGAAGATTATTATTATTATTATAATTATTCCCTTGCTAAACCCGCCCTGCTCGTCACCTATCCATTTCTCCATTCTCGCTCTCACTCTCTCAATCACTACCCTACTGTACACCTTCCCTACTACACTTAGAAGACATATTCCCCAGTGGTTACTACACACTCCTCTTTCCCCTTATATAGGGGGACTATTATGCCTGTCTTCCAATCATCAGGTGTACTCCCCTTTTCCCATGCTAGTTTACACGTTTTCCATACCCATTCGATCACTATCTCACCACCATACCTCAGCATCTTCCCACACACTCCATCTATTCCTGATGCTTTCCCCATCTTCACTCTTTTCATGGCTTCACACACTTCTGACCTCCTGATCCCCACCTCCTCTTCCACTATTTCTCTTCTTCTCCCTCCCATACCCCATCCAACTATGTTTGCTGGCGCTTCATTCCTTACATTCAGCAATTCGTTGAAGTTCTCCCTCCACCTTTCGACTCTCTCTTGCTTGTCAGCTAGCACTTGCTCATTCTTATCTTTCAAACACTTACTATTTTCCTTGCTATGTTCCCTAACTTTCTTGACCTCTATCCAGAACAGTTTCTTACACTCCCTCCATTTCACACTCAGATACCTTCCAAATTCCTCATCTACTCTTCTCTTACTTTCCTTCACTACTCTCTTCACCACTCTCTTTTTCTCCAAGTACCTTGCTCTTTTTCATCTCTCCAAATCTTCATTCCCTCTACTAACCAACCACTCGCCATACGCTTTCTTCTTGTCTTCAACAGATATTTTTACCTCTTCTGTCCACCATGCTGTACCCTTCACTCCCCTCCCTTTTCTCCTTAATCCACACACCTTCTCACATGCTGCACAGATCTCTTCCTTAAACACTTTGTTCACCTCCTCCACTTCCTCCATACCCTCCAGGTCAAACCTACCTAGTCGCCTTTCTACTGTTGTAAGTTCTCCTGAACTCTTCCCTGATCTCCTCCTTAGGCAACCTCTCCACTCTCCTCACCACTCTAACTTCCTCTCGCCTCCCTCCAGCTCTCCTCACCCACTTCTTTTGTATCCTAATGTTATCTACTACTACATAATGGTCAGACAGACCCCCCCAATCCCAATACCCCTATACACCCTAGCATCCAGCACAGAATTCTTCAATTGTTCATCCACACATATACTGTATATTCAATCAGTGCCTTTTGTTCCACCACTGTCTCATCCTACCTCCTCTACACTACTTTTCATGTTTACCTGTGTATCATTGTGTTGGAAGAAGGTGTTGGCTATCCACAGCCTCCTCCCCACACAAATGTCCACAAGTACACTACCATTCCCATTCACCTCTGACAGTACACCCCACCCTCCCACCACTCCATCAACTATCTTATCACCCACCTTCCCATTCATATCCCCAATCAGAAATATTCTTTCGGTCAAAGTTGCGGCTGCGAAACGTCTAACGTTTAAAGTACATTTAAAACACCCAGTGAATTACCTATGATAACGCTCTTCAAATCTCTAGTGCTACCGCGGCTTGAATACTGTAGTGTATTAACATCCCCATACAAAGTATGTGAAATAAATGACTTAGAGAGTGTACAAAGAAATTTCACTTCTCATATAAGTTCGGTAAAACAGCTACACTATTGGGAGCGTTTAAGAACACTGAAACTGTACTCGCTGGAGCGTAGAAGAGAACGTTACCTAATAATATACACGTGGAGAATCGCAGAGGGTTTAGTACCAAACCTACATACCCTGATAGTCATGAAATTCAGTGATAGGAGAGGCTGGGAATGTGATATCCCCCAGATGAATAACAGAGGTGCTATATGGGCTCTCTGTGAGAGGGCTGTTTATCACACAGAGGTAAACGTCTCTTCAACAAACTCCCACGGCGAGTAAGAGACATGAGGGGCGTCTCGTTAGACAACTTCAAAAGAGCCCTCGATGTCGAACTGCAAAAGTGCCAGACGAGCCCATCTTCGCAGGGGAGCAGGCTGCCCCTTCGAACAGTCTTCTGCACCAAATCACCACCCAGAACGAGGGGCGGCGCGCTCCTCGGTGCCGCTAAAAGTGTGGCGAACTCATCACAAGGTAAGGCACAAGGTTGCCAAACTTATCCAGGCACGCCTCAACATTCACCCGGAACTTCTCTTTCTCTCTTACAGTTTTATCCTCTGTCAGTGCATGCACACACACAACCACCCATGTTTGTATTGCTACTTTCATTCTCACCCACACAATCCTTGCACCCACAGACTCACAGTCTCTTACAAGCTCCTTCCCTTTTTTACTTACACACTAACACTCACCTTCTTTCGCTCCCTCCTCACTCCAGCACACATGCCCATTCCACACTCCCACACATGTATCCCTCCATTTGGTCTCAGTCATTCCGCATACATCCAGCCTGGCATTCACTAACACTTCCAGGACTTCTCTCTCTTTTGTGTCATCATTCATGCCTCTTACATTCCAAGTTGCAATCATTTGGCTGTCCATTGTAGGTCGAAGTTCGTCAACATTAGGTCCGTCCAGATCCGAGACCGTTCGTTCGTTCATCGTTGCCGTATGTTTTTTATACGGGTGGGGGGTCGCAAGCCCACCGACCCAACCTCTTTAGTCGCCTTTCACGACACGCAGGAGGCACGTGGGGCATATTCTATTCCCTTAGCCCCAGGGGTAATATATATATATTATGTATATCTGTATATATATTTTTTGTCTATGTGAGTGAGGGAGACAAAAGGTAGAACTGCCTGTAGCGAGTGCCTCCCCCAGAGTTGAAAGAGTGACAGGGCCAAAATCTAGTGACGTTCGAGCCAAAATGCCTGGACACACAGAGTTTGAAGCAATTTAAGTCATTGGAAGAGGGAAAGACTGATTCTGGGAGAGAGTTCCAGAGCTCAGCTGTTGAATTATAGAAAGACTGAGAATAACGTTTCACTCTTGGATTGGAGAATTGCACAGAGTGGGGGTGGGATTGTAATGCAACACGGGTGCTACATGCTCTACAAAGAAAGGGTGGTATACACTGACAGCTCTGAGGAACACTGATTATTGTAATAGCGGTAAAATAGTCAGAGAGATGCAACATTGCGGCAGAGAGAGAGAGACTACAGAAAATTGGTGAGTGGTCATGAGTTAATGAGATGGAAGGCTTTCTTTTCTACTTTCTCTATAAGTACTGTGTGAGAGGATCCTCCCCACACATGCTCAATACATGGGCGCACTGTGCCCCTGTACAGAGCAAGAAGGTGTGCAGGGGTAAACAACCCCTGGAGGCAGTTGAGCACACAGCTTCTGGAAAGCTGTTTAGTTTAGGTAGAGGGGTAATATGATCTTTCCAAGAGAAATAAGAAGAAAAAGAGACACCAAGAATAGTAAGAGAAGATGAAGGGTTAATTTGTATGTTTTGAAGAGAAGGTCATAGATTTCTGGAAGGGGGCGAGGAGTAGACAGATGGAGAAATTGAGTTTTCGAAGCATTGAAAGTAACAAGGTTTTCTCTGCCCCAGTTAGAGATAATAGAGAGATCAGAATATAAGTGTTTTAAGGCCACCGTACGTACGTTTTGGAGTTCCTGCTGTGAATTATCTTAGTGAAGGCTAGTGGAATAGTGTAATGTAGAGCCATCTGCATATGAGTGGATGGGTCTGGAGGTGCAGCTGAGAAGGTCGTTAATGAATAATTTGAAGAGAATTGGAGATAGGACAGAACCCTGAGGAACACCGGAGTTGATAGGCTGAGGTAGTGAACGGTGGCCATCCACAACCATAGCTATGGAACAGCCGGAATGAAAATTAGAGACAAAGGCACAGATGGAGGGACAGAAACCGTAGGAGGGTAGTTTGGAAATAAGGGATTTGTGTCAGACTATCGAAGGCCTTCGATATGTCTAGCCATAGACTACAGTAGATCTGGACTGGACACGAAAATGGAACTTTGTAGTCTATGGTCTGGCACAACAGAACAATCCCACCGAAGTCCCGAATGGAGGATGACCAAGATTTAGTAAGATAAGAAAGAAGATCGCCAGTAACGCGGCCCTTAACCCCTTATTCGCGGCGCTCGACTTAAGTCGTGCACCAATTTGCAGCAAGTTAGGAGCATTATTAAGGCTTTTAAAGGGTTAAAATAGAGTGCAAATGGCCGGGAGCACAGCGGGCCAGACAGCCGACTCCCAGGGCTTACCGCCGCCATTAACTCATGTTCCCTGTGTTCTCGAGAGGCCGGCAGTGTAGCCAGTAGTGAGCATAGCTGGGAAAAATATACCGCTATACGCTAAACTCCCATGTTCGTGGCACCACTGCAAGAGAACCACGAGTGCTACGTAGCTCGTTCTGGTCTCATTTTGAAGCTTTTAGCGCCTAGTTTTTTGCTGAATACATTTCTTTTCATGCAGATACTTGATTGATCATTCAGGAGGGCCTGAATATGCCCAAATGAGCCCAAAACACCCCACTAGACAAGGGTTAAGGAAGCCATACTGGCGGTCTGAGAGTAGGTTATGGGAAGATAAATGCTTAAGAAATTTTGAGGCAAGAATAGTTTCAAAAACTGTAGAGATGCAAGAAATGAGAGCAATTGGACGCTCTCCCTTAAGCATGACAAGTTGTATATTTTCTGACAAGTATAAGATAAATAGGAAGTCGGATTTCGATTTAATACTGCATGTTTTTACAATTCTAGCTCGCTGATGTAATACATTGAACATATTAGAGTCCGTGTTTTTCCTCATGCAATGTTCACTGTTTCAATTTTTTGTATATAGTTGTTGTTGTTGTTGTTGTTCCCCAAGCTGCCTGGCCGAACAGCCCCAAGGCCCCGAGCAAGGCCATAACCGAGCACCCCCACAGAACCCTCCCTGCCTACCACAATAAAGCCTGGGTGACCGAAGCCACTCCATGGCGGGGAGCTGAGGAGGGTGCAGAAACGCCCGGGAAACCAAAGCCCCACCCAGAGCCCTGTGCCCCTCAGCAATTATGAAGAGAGAGTTGAGGGGCAAAGGAAAAATGTGACGCTTTGACTTCCAATCTTGGTAGATTGGGAGGTCAATCCACGGAAAAGACGCTGTCACTTGAGATCTAGGAAATACATAAGTATAAGGAACAGTCGGAGTAAGCTATGGGTATGGCAGAGATCACTCAGTTCTCACTCTGATAGACCAGCCCATCACCATATGACTAGAACCCAATCCTCTCAGCATCAGCTAGGAAAGGCCCTAGAAAGCCGCCTTTGGCGGGGGGGATAGCTCCCCTATTTCAACCCCTTTCGGGGTTGAGCACCCGCCCATATAGTAAAAAAGTAATGTGCAGTACAGTCGGCCAAATAAGTGATGTGGACCAAGTATATTTCGATCAATAATTGGTATCAGCAGTATCTAAACATTAGTTCATCGTTTCAAGTGAGATATACAAACATGTTCCTATCTTTACACACCCTATTCAACATCTGACAGACATTAACACAGCACATAGCGAGCAAAACGTGATGACAGCGGCGACACAGCTTATTTGGCCAACTGTACCAGGTGCTTCTGTAGGCGCATATACAGGCACACTCAATTACTCGCCGACAACGTTGCTCATACACTGTGAAATATTTACCCGTTCAAAGATCCAATTACCTATTTCTTGTCTGTTTTCTGGCTATTATTAAACGATTGTATTTTAATTAGGCAGGGTATATGGAAGCCAGAGGGTTACACGAGATAGTGTTTACCCTTATAACTCCCAAAGGATATAAAAAGGATGCAGGGTATATGGAGATCACAGGAGTATTTGAGATAGTCTTTACGCTTATAATTCCCACCGATCCTTCCTAAGCTCTTACATTTGGAATCTCATTACGCCATCAGACAGTACACTAGGACCATACGGCTGGGATAGTGTAGATAGCAGAGAAGGGGTGTTGTAGATTGAGGAAGCTGTTGAAATGGCTTTGTTGTGTGTGTTTATTAGTCTGTATATATCGTCGAGGTGTCCCCCGACTGGGTACGAGCATGTGAAACACACTAGGACGTACTACCACACTCACTAAATAGCCCGCCTTGGCTGGGATCGAACCCAGGTCAAGCAGATTCACACGTGAGCGTGCTCGACCGCCGCGGCTCTGTATAATATCCTCTAAGGATAGCCAAAATAAACTGCTAAAATGCGTCATGATCGTCAGGGGGTTATTAAGTAACTGCAACTTTTCCCTGACAATCTGTATTTGTTTCAAATAGCTCACAACCCCACTTTAGAAATGAACTCATATTCGTAACAAAAATGGTACACATAAAATAAACAAAGCTATAAGCATCCCCGCACAGCTTCTTGCTCTGTATAAGGGCACAATGCGCCCATGTATCGAGTATGGTTCGCATGTGTGGGGAGGTTCCACCCATGCTGCACATCTCAAAAGGTTAGAGTCAAAAGCATGTTGTCTCATCAACTAACTTCCTCTTACTATTTCCCTACAATCTCTCTCTACACGCCGCAATGTTGCATCTCTAAATCTTCTACCGCTATTCCAATAATCAGTGTTCTTCAGAGTTTTCTCAGTGTAGGCCTATACCTCCTCCCTTACGGAGAGTGAGGGCACCCGCCTTTCAACACATTACCACCCATATTCTTTCCAATTCTCTAACCCAAGAGTGAACCGATTTTCTCAGTCTTCTTTTACTCAACAAGCAAGCTTTGGAGCTTTCTCATTCCATCCGTCTTTCCGTCATCCTATGACTTAAACTGCTTCAAGTTCCGTGTGTCCAGACATTTTGGCTCTAACATAGGCTACCTTGAATTTGGCTCGGTCACTCTTTCAACTTTGAGGGAGACACTTGTTACAGGCAGCTTTGCCTTTTGTCTCCTTCATTCGCATAGAATAAAAAATCCTCCAGTGTAATAAGCACCGCATAGAGATCCTATAGTAATTTACTTTTCTAACTCTAGGATCTCTAGCACCGCACGTCACCTCTGTACCGAAAAGCGTCCCCAATGAACTGAGCTAATGACAGGTGGTGAGGAGGGGAGGAAGACACTGTAGTAGTAGGACTGGGGGTGGAGGAGTGAAAGGATCTCCGGCCCAGGTATATAAAAGAAAGTGTTTACCTGTTCCCTCACCTGTATCACTGTGACCACTCCCTCGCCAACACCACCACCACCACCACCGCTTATACCTTGGATATTCTACGTCCTACCTTTGGAATCCTACTTCGTGAGTTGTATACGATCTTAGCCCTTAAGGGAAGATGGGCTGGTTTTTCTGGCCCCCTTCTCCTTCGTGTTTGGCTCCATTGTTTTTTAAGATGTTAAGACGTTCGGCCCATTAGTTTGGTGATTTTAACACATTTCGCCCCGTTTCACCGTCAATGGTAAGACCTTTCGTGCCATTTAGGTGTCGATTTTTTCCTGGCGAGCGATAGCGTGCCTGTAATTTTAAGAAAACCGGCCTTCGGCCGGGATTTTTTTTTTACCAAAAAATGTACAAATTTATCTTGAAGGGGGTCTAGGGAGTGTTTTTCTAAGCTTGATGGAGGTCTAGCGAGGAAACTAAAAACTAAATGAATAAATGAACTAGTAGACCAAAACATAGCCACTGTCTCCTTAACCCATTCAGTACCAGTGACGCTCTCTTCATCATGTTCTGGTCACTATTCGACGATTTTATCCAGCTTCGGAAGGATATATGGTAGCTAAATGGATTGTTTGAGAGTCTGTAGCCTTTTAATTTACCGTCAAAAGGGAAAAAAATTGATAATTATCTTTCCTACAGCAAAAACAGTAGCTATCCTACCTTTGGGATCCGATTACACATTTCTGTTCTGTTTTCTGGCTATATATTAGATGATTATAGTCAGATTAGGAAGGGTATATGGAAGTCAGAGGGCTAAGTTAGATAGTCTGTATTCTTATAATTCCTTATAATTATATAATTATACTCAGATCAGGAAGGGTATATAGAAGTCGGAGGGTTAAGTGAGATAATCTTTACCTTAACCATTCTCACAGATCCCACTGAAACTGTATAATCGTCGAATGATAGCCAGAATATACTGTCAAAATGCGTCAAAATCTTCTAAAGGTTACGCATTTCTGTTTTGTTTTCTGGCTATTATTTGATGCTTATAGTCAGATTAGGAAGGGTATAATTATGGAAGTCAGAGGGTTAAGTGAGATTGTCTTTACCCTTATAATTCGATAATTATATTCAAATTAGGAAGGGTATATGGAAGTCAGAGGGTTAAGTGAGATACTCTTTACCCTTATAATTGCCGCAGATCCTTCTAAAACTGTATATAACCGTATAATGATAGCCAAACTGCGTCATAATCTTCTAAGGGCTTATTTTAATTATCCTTCACTATCTTTCATACTTACGGGAGCCCAGACGGTATTGTGCAGCATAATTTACTGGTTCGGCTCAATGGTTTAAGGAAGGGGCTTAGTTTGCTCTCTAAACCTCTTTCAAACTTAAAAAAAACACCCACAAGACTCCCCTTCGATATAAATTTGTAAATTTTTCGGTAGAAACATGTCCCGACCAAAGGCTGATTCCTCTTCGAATACAGGCTCGTTATCGCTCGCCAGGAAAAAAATTGACGCCTAAATGACACGAAATTTCTTAATATTAGCAAAGGAAGGAGGAAAAAGGTCTGAAAATCACCAAACTAATGACGCGAATGTCTTGAAATCTCATAACTAATAGGGCTAAACATGAGGGAAGAAGAGGTCTCGAAAAAACAACTACCTCCCCGTAACTACATTTCATATCCTGTTAACTCCGGGATTCCTATGCATGTACAGTTGCCCACATAAATTCCGTTTCTCGTCGTGATCTTATTTATGGAATTAAAATTAGTATGAATGCATTACGAGTGTGGTTTCTTGTAAATATATTTTATATAAACCAAGCACTACCCCCTTAAGGGGGGATGGTTCAATTTTGGGGGGATTTTTGCATGCATTCATTATTTTTCTAGTTTCCTCCCTAGACCTCCATCAAATTTAAAAAAAACATCCATTAGATCCCCCTTCTAGATTAATTTGTACATTTATCGGTAGACAAATTTCCCGGCCGAAGGCCGGTTCTTCCAACATTACAGGCTCACTATCGTTCGCCATGGAAAAAATCGACACCTAAATAGAACGAAAGGTCTAAATATTGTCGAAGAAATGGGACGAAAGGTCTTAAAATCGACTATCTAATGGGGCAAACATCTTAACATCTGAAAACTAATGGGGCTAAACAAGAGGGAGAAAGTGGTCCAGAAAATCGGCCCATAAGCGCGATTACAGTGTTAACAATTAATACATTATGATTATGATTTTGCTCATAGTAGACTATGGCATATGCAAGGTAAATATTAAGAAAAACTAAATCTTCCCTTAAAGGGGATGACCTGCTATTCTTTCTCTCTCGGGGTTGTATCCATTCGGCCCAATTCAGCCTACTGTATAAAGACGTTTATCCCCATCCAGGTGTCAATTTATACCTGGCGAGTGATTGTGAGCGACCATATTTTGGATCTTGAGCTAGACTACTGGCAAACTTTGTACATTTTTGTATAGAAAAATATCTCCAGCGAAGCCGGATTTCTCCATAAAATGCTGGCTCGCTATCGCTTGCCAGAAAAAGATTAACACCTAGATGGGGATAAAAGTCTTACAACAGTAGGCTGACTGGGGCCGAATGGATACAACCAAGAAAGAGAATAAAGCAGGTGATCACCCTTAAGGGGAGATGGGTCGTTTTTCTGGATAACTTTCTCCCTAATGTTTAGCCCCATTAGTTTTCAGATGTTAAGATGTTTGCCCTATTAGTTAGTCGTTTTTAAGACCTTTCGCCCCATTTTTTCGTCAATATTTAGACCTTTCGTGCTATTGAGGTGTCAATTTTTTCCCTGGCGAACGATAGTGAGCCTGTAATGTTGGAAGAACCGGCCTTCGGCCGGGAAATTTGTCTACCGAAAAATTTACAAATTAATCTAGAAAGGGAATCTAATGGATGTTTTGTTTAATTTGATGGAGGTCTAGGGAGGAAACTAGAAAAATAATGAATACATGCAAAAATCGCGCAAAAAGTGAACCTTAAAGGAACCCGGCTTGGAACTCGATACACATTGTTTTACGAAGGGAATAATTAGTCATTTCAATATGACAGGGTGGCAGCCACAGAGGGTGAGGTGAAGTTGAACTGTCAGGCCATCGAGAATGTCAGTTCATTTAAGGTGGGTCACCGGCTTTTTTGTTATCTTGCTCTCCTATTCTCTTTTTTCCTGGCTTGTATCCATTCGGGTTCATTCAGCCAACTGGTTTAAGACGTTTATCCCCATCCAGGTGACAATTTCTTCCTGGCGAGCGATAGCTAGCCAGCATTGTATGGAGAAATCCGGCTTCGCCGGAGAAATTTTTCTATCGAAAAATTTACAAATTTAGCTTCCTGTCAAAACAAAAATATATATATGCTGGCTCACTACCGCTCGCCAGGAAAATATTGACACCTGGATGGGGTTAAAAGTCTTAAAACAGTAGGCTGAATGGGGCCGAATGGATACAAATAAAAAAGAGAGGGAGTGAAAGAGAAAAAAGAGAGAGGTGGGCTCCCTTAAGTATTTGGGCAGTGTGTTGAGTAAAGATGGGAGTATGGATGAAGAAGTGCGGGAGAGGGTGCAAAAGGGGAAGAGGGTTGTAAGAACGCTGAAAGCAGTAACAAGAAATAGGGTGGTCAGCACTTACAGTAAGTAAAGAAGTCCTTGCATGACAGTGTGGTAATCCCGACATTGACCTACGGGATCGAAGAATGGACGTTGGTGAAAAGACTCAAACCAAAAGTGAGAGGGGTGGTAATGAGTTACTTGAGAAGTGCATGCGGAGTTACATGAAGGGATAGACAGACAAATGAGGAAGTACGAGAGAAGTGTGGTGTGGAGGTAGGTGTGCTGGAAAGTGTGAAAAGGAACACCTTGAGATGGTTCGGCCATGTGGAACGTATGGGAAGTGAGAGAATTACTATTATGACTAATAGAGTGTACGAGAGTGAGGTGGAAGGACAGAGAGGGAGAGGAAGACCGATTGAGAGGTGGAAGGATGGAGTTAAGATGTATATCTTAATCTCTTACTCTCTTAAGAGCAAACCTGGTGGTCCCTCGGATATCCACCCCCGGCAGGGTTGGGTTATTGACACAGGGCCCTCCCGGTCGTCATCATGCGACTGTGTCAAGAGCATTGCAACGTCCCAAAGCTGCTTGTCAGTACAGCTATTTCTTTAGTAATATAAGGGGACTTCACTCTAACATCAATTCTGTACACCAATTTCTTCAAGCAGAATCCCCTACTCTCCTTTTTTTTGACAGAGACTCAAGTAACATCCACATCTGACACATCTAGATTTAATTTTCCAGGTTATCAACTGCTCCAAAATTTCAGACCTAAAGGTGGTGTATGTTGCTTCGCAAAATCTGAAATTGCCCTGGAGGAGGTTACTAGTTTCAATTGTCCCTATTTTGATTATTCTATATACAAATTAATTTCTGCTGGTAAATTTAAATACATATGTTGCATCTACCGTTCCCCAAATACTCCTCCAGAGCAAAGTCTTTTTGATTCTCTGTCCTCACAACTCAGTGTCCTCAACTTAAATGCTTCTTCTGAAATCACTGTGTTGGGTGATTTTAATGTCCATAATGTTGAATGGCTCACT
>JAGKTK010027826.1:0-16402 GCA_018397895.1 Paralithodes camtschaticus
ATACTGTATATTGGTCATGTTACTATGCCATTGATATATTTTTACGGGTTATGTATATATCTCTAACAGTTTGTCTATTTTATTGATTGTATATTATATATATAATAATATTAGGGTACTCTATTTAACAGTTATTTAAAGCAAATTCTGAGACATTATTGCATCAAAGATTGCTAAGTCAGTTAAACAATGTCCACTATCCACGCTTTTTTTAAATATTCAAATATAAGCTAATGCTTACAAAATAATAGTCATGAAGCTTCCATAAATATAAAAGTAGCCTATACATACATCGTCAGGAAAAGAAAACATATACTGTATACTGTTTAATTCACCAATAGACTAACAGTGAATGGTTTGCATTTTTGTTTTTTTACACAGGGAATAAAGAACTACCTTTGCCAATAAGGAACTTTATGTATAAGGTTATAAGAACCTGGTGGTATACACCCGAGTCCATATGTCTGGAGCAAGGATGCTGACTGTAGCTTACTGTATGGCAGCCTTAGCCAATATGTTGATGGATTTTATTATTAAAATGTATGAATGAAATTAACTAGCTGATTATTTTGATATGCAGTATTATTCCCTAGCGTAATTAAATAAACTCTTAATGTTTATTTAGGCATTTTATACTGTCGCCTAGCAATTTTCTACTGTGTCTACTGTGCTCTGTATGACATAACAGAGACACTAACTAACTGAATTTAGGAACCACTTTATCATATCACCTGGGTACTATCTGTAGTTCGTTGCTTATTTCCTACTAACTAACCAGCTACTGTATTGTATGTTCCTTCTGCAATGAATAATGTCTACTCATGTTTTCATCTGGTGGTGTTAATAACACTTCAAGGTAAAACAAAACAAAACATGAGTATTTTGATGTGGTGTAGAAGAATGTGCAGTAGTAGGGAGGAGCCAAGAAAGGAGAATATACGGTGTAGTATACTGGGAGGGAGAGGGAACGTGCAGAGAGAAGAAGCAAGATATACAGCTAGAAACATCCCCTAATATTTACGGTAACAAGACTGTTGACACTAATACCATGTCCATACTGTTATTTATACTTTCATAATCGTAATGCTGATACCTTGTCATCTCAATATAAATTATTTAATATTTTCTTTTTGTAACAGAGAACACTTAATACTGTATTTAGTAATATATATATAACAAACATGGTCATTAACATCTCTTACTTGTACTGTTTTGGATATTTTTGGCAGTCAACACCGACAAGATTAGGGAATTGAAGATCAACTTGAGTGACAAGATCATTACTTTTTAGAAAATATACCAATTATAAGTCCAACTATACCTGAGAGTCCCACAATCGTTATGTCGATAGTGACATATAAACTAATCAGATAATAGTTTAACTTTCTGACAAATTTAGTAACTCTTAAAATTATCACTTATGTTGCTGATGCTCAATGATATGTTTGTTAAACATTAGTCTAGCTTGTTTGGCTAACAACACACAAGCATGGAACTACACTTTGGGTATATACTAAAATGTCCGATATGTGTGTGGGTGGAGTCAGTAAGTATCCAGGAAGTAGTGCCTTTAATATTGTGCATATTGAACAGCAAATATGCACGGTCATGTTAGGGGATTCAAAAGAGGGAGGATGGTGGTTTGGGGAGTCAATGAATGATAATTATTTAATCAATCAATAGGGTCATACACCGTAATAGTGCGTAGTCGCACTCACCCTCCACCTCCACTCCGGGGGATTCCCCAGGGCGAGACTCAGGGGATTTGCCCGGCCCATATTAAATATCCTATTGCAAGATTGGTCGACTTGCATCTACCATGAGTTCTGTCGTCTTCCCCTAGGACTCCTCCACTCAGGGGTATCCTGTGTAGAGACCACCTGGTGAGCAGGGTCAGCATCAGGGGGGCGAACCCCATGCCCATTTACCGAAGTTGACATTCACGGACCATGCAACTAATACTGTATAATATCTTGTATCAATTTCACAGAGTAGTCGCTGGTTTGAGATGTAATCATGCCAGCAATAGCCCATGATCCTGCAGACATTTAGTACAAAGGAGTTGATGTGTTTCTTCAACTAATTGTTTAGCCATGTGTTATATCCATATAATAAGACAGGGAGCACCAGTGTCTTGAAGATCCCAGGTGCCTTCCCACCCTTCAGCTTAGCCACAGCCTCCCTTACCTCAGAAATGGAGGGAGGGTCTTCAGTAATTGGCGGGTCAGGGACTGGTGGTTGGACGTCCACTGGATGAAGCGTTTTGTTGGGGGCACTGGCCATGTACAGCTGCTCAATGTACTCAGCGCTCTGCACTTATCATCACCTGATGCGAGTTGGCCATCTGCCATCCGAACTGAAATGATCTAGAGGGTAGGCTTTGAGCAGAATTTTTCAGGGCTTGGTAAACAGGCCAAAGTTCATTTGCAGATAAATGCCCCTCGACCTCCTCAGTGATTGCCCTGCCATAACTCTCCTTTTCTGTCCTCAGGGAAGTTTTCGCTCTGTGAGACAGGGCCCTATGCTGTCTCAGATCTTCATCAGCATGACTCTCTTCTATTATGTCCAGTGTCTCGCCTGATAGGAAACCTCATATTGACCTCAGTTTGGCCCCAATGCGTTCATCAGTTGCTGATAAGGGTCCACGTTTAAAACTTTCCCACAAATTTACATGGTCCTCCAGGGAGCCAAGCGCTTCTAACTGGTTTGAGACTGCCACTTCATACTTCCTGCATGCTCCTAAGTTTTGAGCTTCTCAAGATGAAACCCTGGGGGAGAGAGCCCATTTTGAGAGTTTTCTAGTTTTAAGTTGTAGCTTCAGCAAAAACAAGCCTGTTATCGTATAAATACGATAGAATATGACTTTTGTGATCTCGTATGTCTCTGTGACGTCACGATCTCTCCTACAGCACAACGTAGGACGAGTAGATCGTATATTATAAGATTGTAAATAAGTTAAGTTATAAAAGGCCTAATATGCTATTAAGCAATATTGCCATGGTCTTATGTAGTATATATGAATTTATCGTATATATTAATATAATTTATCGTATAGAGCAACCTAAATGCGGTACGATAATTTGGGCTCCTGGCGGTTTGCCAAGGCAGCAAGGTGTGCTTTTGAGGTACGCCAGAGCCTTCACGAACACCAACCAGTTAACATCTAAATTTTCCGCCTTCAGTTGATCGAGCTTTTGTGCCTCTAATCACAATACACATACAGCAATACACTCAGCTACACCATCACGACGCTCTCATCGACATCATGACTGACTGATAGATAAGCATAAATTATAATAATCATGTCCATTCCCATGTAATCATTTATTCTTTCTTTAACTTGACTCGAGTCTTGGGACCGAAGTCTCGTTCCCCATTGTCCACCGCCATATTGGGTAAAACGTTCTCCCTTGCCTCATTGCCACGTGGAACTATTGGTGAGTTAATTCCTGGCTAATATTAACCCTTATAACCCTTATAACCTATATATACATTTATTATGTGAGACCTTTGGATATAAATTAGCTTGTTTCAGATTGAATTCAATTTATATATAGAGTAGTTTTCAATTAGATTGATTTTGTTTTGATTCATTATAGCTTAGTAATATTTAACTTCCATTGATAGTTTACCACATTGGTGCCCAGACCCGGGAATTAGCTACCAGTAAGGGATTTTAAGGAAGATGAACAAGGGGACATATAACAGGATGCAGGAACAACTCTATGATAAACTGGCAAGGCTAGCCAAGCAATGGTTAGAGCCGGAATGCAGGGTCACATCGTTGTGCCTGCCTAAGTCCTGCATCCCACCCATCATCTTTCCCCAATAATTTTCTTTTCCGTTTCAGACTTCCTGTGACATATGACCTGACCTAAGATTTTTTTTCTTGTTCAATATGATCCATTAGTAGGTATTGCTATTTAGTGTACTATTTTTTCTCCATAACATAGAAGTCCGCCGGTTGGCGTCTCTTAATTAGACTATTATTTGGCCGTTGTTTTTGTAACGTAACATTTAGATACATAGCCTATAGGCTCACATGCAAAATGGATAAAAACGATAAAGAGACACCGTCTAGTGGGGTGCTGATCAAAGCCCCTAAAAATCAAAGGGCGGGACTTCGGGGAGTATTAAATTGGCTAATTGTGGACGTCAACACTTTCATCACTACTGCTGAACTAGAGGAATTGGAGGCTAGATTAGAAAACGTCCAGGCTACCCACGGACGCATTACGGCTCTGAGTGAGGTGATTGTGGCTGACATGATAGAGGAGGAAGAGATTGTTACAGAGTGTGATAATCGCGCCCTCTATGACGAATCTGTCTTTAGAGCGAAGTACCTATTACAGCGTGCAATCGCGAGTAAGAAGGGAGGCGATAATGAGGCCCATAGAAGGGCTGACCCAAAATATACTGTACACCTCCCAAAGCTCAATCTTCCTACATTTGGGGGCAAGTTAACTGAGTGGTTAGCTTTTTGGGACGTATTTCGATCTACGGTTCATGAATCCTCTTTGGATAATGTCCGCAAGTTTCACTATCAGAAGGGACAAATGGAAGGAGAGGCCTTACATTTAATAGAGGGTTTTGCAGTAGTGGGTGGTAGTTATCTTGAAGCGGTACACTTATTAGAGTCCACATACGGGGATAGAGAGCAGTTGAAGATGGCCCATGTCGTTGCCTTGCAGGGGCTCGCAGAACCACAGTATGAGGTTGATGAGTTGACAAACTTCAGGGCAAATATGGAGTGCCATACTCGATCGCTAGACACCCTAGGGCTTACCACGCAGGAAATGATAGTCATTATCTTGCGTCAGAAGCTTCCTATGGCAATACTTGATAAGGTAAGATCATTTGAACGGGGGGAGTTCAAAACTCAGTTCAGCAAGGAGATCAATAATCTACAGTTGAACAAAGGGGTATGTGTCGGGAGGGAGTGAGAATGTGGAGAAGAGGGGAACAATAAGCGTGACAGTGGGGACTAAAGTAAAGAAAGAGGGTGTGTATAAGAAACCTGCTCAGATTCTATGTAAGCTATGTAACAACAAACATAAATGGAGTTTCTGCATAAAATACCCGACAAATGAGACAAAACTAGCACAGGCGAAAAGATTGAAGCTATGTGTAGGTTGTCTAAGTGGGGAACATGGTAAGCAGGGACAATGTACTGCTACATACTTAAGGCCCTGTCGGCACTGCATAGGACATCACTTTGATAAGTTGTGTCCTACTGCAGATAAAGTCAAAGACGTCAAAAATGAGGGTACTACAACTGTGGCACTAGGTAGCACGCAAGACACCACTATATTGCCCACAATACAGATTCCCATGGAAGGTAATGACATTAACAAAAGTTACTTCTAGATCAAGGATCTCAACGTTCCTTTATAAAGAGGTCCGTACTAGTGGGATTGAAGCACCGAATCGTAGGGGCTGAGACTCTTCGATTACAGGGCTTCACAGGGGTAAAACAGATAAATAAGACTACGAGATAGCGGAGATTTCATATTTCTATCGTAAAAACCGGTACTTTATGACTTGTATCGTAGTAGACACCCTACCAGAATATGTATCTGTGGGTGTGAAGAAGGTGGAACACGCATTACGTAGCAAAGGGGTTAACTTGTCAGATCCCATGGGAAATCAGAGTGAGGTGCATGTTCTACTTGGTGTGGATCATTATTATGAAGTAGTATACCCTGGATTTAAAAAGATGTGTGGTGTAATTTTAATCCCCACTAAATTTGGATACTGCATGAGCGGAAAGGTGCATACTACACAGTCAAAGGTCCTGGTCGACACGGTCTCGATATATAGAGTCAATGTAACCGCGGCAGAGGAGTTGGGAAGGGAGGATTCCCAACCTAGTGACCCTAAGATGGCTGCCGAGTTCGACCTGGAACGACTGTGGAGATTGGATCACATAGGCATTAATCCTATGGAGACTAATTATGACTCGGAAGTTGCGCTACAAAGGTTTGACGAGTCTGTGTGCTACTGTGCCTCAGACAAGAAATATAAAGTTAGTTTACCCTGGAAGAACAGTGAGATAAGCCTGCCTACCAACTATGGTTTGGCATTAGGTCGCTTGCGCGCATTGCAGCGGAAATTGTCTAACGAACCGAGCACGCGCCAGGCGTATGACGATGTATTTCGGAGTTATGAGGATAGGGGCTTTATAGAGAGAGTCGATGTCAGGGAACCGTGTAAGAAGGGTAGGGTTCACTATCTGGCCCATCATGGAGTAAAGAAAGACAGCGTCACCACACCAATACGGGTGGTGTATGACTGTTCTGCCCACCAAGGACAACAACTCAGTCTAAATGACTGCCTGTTGACAGGTCCGTCCATGGTGTCGGACCTGTCCCAACATCTATTGCGGTTTAGGCTGGGGAAGTACGCCTATACCAGTGACATCGAGAAGGCATTCTTGATGGTCAAGCTAAAGGAGGAAGATAGAGATGTTACCCGCTTTCTTTGGTTCGGCGACATTAGCGACTCTGAAAGTCCCATCATAATATACCGTTTTCGGGTTGTACTCTTTGGGGCCACTTGCTCGCAGTTTTTGTTAAATGCCACAATCAGAATACATCTAGCTGACACTCATGAGGACACAAGTAAACTATCTCGCGGATTATACATTGACAATTTGCAGGGTACTAGCGATAGTCAAAATGATTTGTTATATGCATACTGGCAAGCACGCAGATTGTTTGCGGATGCACATCTATTTCTCCGCGAGTGGGTTACTAATAGTGAAGATCTTCAGAGTTTAATACAGGTGGATGGTACGGAATCTCTTAACCAGGAAAAGTCCAGAAATTTGGGGATGATCTGGCAACCTAAACATGACATACTAACTTTTCAAACAAGGTCTTTTGCTCAGCAGACAGGAGCGCACACAAAAAGAAGTCTGTTGAGCAAAGTTGCGCAATTTTTTGATCCTTTGGGTCTAGCATTACCTGTTACCATAAGATCTACCAGGGCGGGTGCCCAACCCCGAAAAGGGTTGAAATAGTTGAGCTATCCCCCCGCCAAAGGCGGCTTTCTAGGGCCTTTCCTAGCTGATGCTGAGAGGATTGGGTTCTAGTCATGTGGTGATGGGCTGGTCTATTAGAGTGAGAACTGAGCAATCTCTGCCATACCCATAGCTTACTCTGACTGTTCCTTTTACTTATATATTTTCTAGACCTCAAGTGACGGCGTCTCTAACGTGGATTGACCTCCCAATCTACCAAGATTGGAAGCCAAAGCGTCACATTTTTCCCTTGCCCCTCAACTTTCTCTTCATAATTGCTGAGGGACACAGGGCCCTGGGTGGGGCTTTGGTTTCCCGGGCATTTCCGCACCCTCCTCAGCTCCCCGCCATGGAGTGGCTTCGGTCACCCAGGCTTTATTGTGGTCGGCGGGGAGGGTTCTGTGGGGGCACTCGGTTATGGCCTTGGCCTTGCTCAGCTCCTTGGGGCTGTTCGGCCAGGCAGCTTGGGGAACAACAACAACAACAACAACCATAAGATCTAGGATTCTAATGCAGGAAGTTTGGAGACGTAAGATAGGATGGGATGACAGTTTGCCCGAGGACCTGAATGACCAAGGGACATTGTTGTTGAATGAATATGCCATCCTATGTACTAAACCTATACCTCGTAAAGTGGCGGCGTTCGGTGACGTTACGTTACACACGTTTTGCGATGCTAGCGCCACGGCATACGGGGTAGCCATATATGTTGTTACTTCATTTGGGGCATATTTAGTTACAGCCTGGGCCATGGTAGCCCCGGTTAAAATGGTAACTATCCCTAAAATGGAATTGACTGCCATGCTGCTATTAGCACGTCTGGTGCAACATGTACGCGCAGCATACGAGAGCGAATTAAATATTGAAATCGTTCATGTATGGTGGGATAGTCAGGTCGCACTCAACTGGATACATAGCAAGAAGTCTCTGCCAGTTTATGTGCGGAATAGGGTAGATGAGATTAGAGCCCTTTTGCCAGACGTTGCTTATCATTATGTAAATACAAAGGAAAACCCTAGTGATCTCATAATTAGGGGTATAACGGCTAGCCAGTTAATGAAGTCCGAATTGTGGTGGCATGGTCCAAAGTGGCTGCTCCTTGAAAGTGAATGGATGATATGGCATGCTGTTGGTGAGGGACTTCTGCCACTGGAAACAGTGGCAGTTACAGCCCAACCAAATGAGCCACCGGGTCCTATCATAAAGTGGGCAAGATTCGGTGACTATAATAAATTAGTCAGAGTTGTAGCTTGGGTGTTGCGATATGTATCCAATCTCAAGCTTAAAGTAACGGGCCAACTCTGCAACAGGGGTCACAACATTGATGCTCGTGAATTTAAAGCAGCTGAAGTAACTTTGATCAAAAGGGTTCAAATAGAAACCTTTTCCAATGAATTAGAATCCTTGAAAAGCTCGAATAAGACATTAATGCCTAATATAGTGCGTCAACTAAGGTTGCACCTAGACAATGGCCTCATCAGGTGTGAGGGTCGCCTGAAATGGTCAGGTGTACCAGACGGCACAAACCGACCTATACTTATGCCAACAAGACATCACGTTACTGATCTATTGATCATACGTGCACATAGGGAAGTAAAACAATACGGGGTATGTCATATTATATCAAATTTACGTCTCACATGGTGGATACCCAGAGTTCGACAAGTAGCTCGACGCGTAGTGAGAAAGTGCGTAATATGCCAGAGACTAAAGGGTAAACCATATGCAACTGGACCAGCTCCACCTCTACCTGAATGCCGTGTAAAGCACGTAGAACCTTTCCAAGCGGTAGGATTAGATTACACAGGGGCATTGAAGACGAGGGAGCATGAGAAGGTTTATATATTATTGTTTACCTGTGCGACGTTTCGAGCAGTACACCTAGAACTATGTGAAAATATGTCTAGCGAAGAATTTATGCTGGCGTTCAGACGGTTTTGTGCCCGTCGTTCATTCCCTCAACTCATTCTTAGCGACAATGCTCCCACTTATGTCCAAGCATCAAAATATCTAAAGGATATGAGTAGTGATCCTACTATCATCACTTTTTTGGGAGAGAAGAAGTGCGAATGGAGGTTCATTCCAGTTAAGGCTCCTTGGTTTGGTGGCATGTGGGAACGATGTGTCGGCATAGTAAAGTCAGGACTAAGAGCGGTTGTAGGACGTGCTCTATTAAAGAAGAGTGAGTTGACGACAGTCCTCACAGAGATAGAGGCAGTCGTGAATGATCGCCCGCTTACATACGTGTACACCGACCTGCAAGAACGACTACCATTAACGCCAGCTCACTTGCTATATGGGAAACCATTGACTGCGTTTCCATCTGATTTCCAATCCATAGTAGAGTTAGAGGATCCCTCGTTGTACTCTGAGGTAGCGGTGTCTAAGAGATACCAGTATATATCCAGGATAATCGAGGATTTTAGGAAACGGTGGATTAGTGAATATCTGCTAGCATTGAGGGAAAGGAGTGTTACTCCCTCTGGTAGACCAACGGCACCTACAGTTGGCGAAGTTGTTTTATTTAAAGAAGATAGTCCTCGTTTATACTGGAAATTAGGCCGTGTGTTAGAGGTATACAAGGGGGCAGACTCTGTAGAGCGGGTGGCACTATTGAAGACAGCCACTGGAACTACTGTTCGGCCTATCGCACGTTTGTACGCTTTGGAGCTCGATTCCGCATTGCAATCTGAGGCTCCACCTGTTATTGCTGGGTCCGAGGATTCTCAAAGGAACGACTCACCTCATACTGATGGTGATCATTCTCGGACCGGGACGCGTCCCAGACGCGCTGCTGCTGGCGCTGTCGACTTGTGGCGTCAGAAGATAGCCTCTGGGCAACTTTAGGTTTAAGGTGGGGTTCAGGTCTTTTTTGTGGGGGGAATGTATCGTATAAATGCGATAGAATATGACTTTTGTGATCTCGTATGTCTCTGTGACGTCACGATCTCTCCTACAGCACGACGTAGGACGAGTAGATCGTATATTATAAGATTGTAAATAAGTTAAGTTATAAAAGGCCTAATATGCTATTAAGCAATATTGCCATGGTCTTATGTAGTATATATGAATTTATCGTATATATTAATATAATTTATCGTATGGAGCAACCTAAATGCGGTACGATAATTTGGGCTCCTGGCGGTTTGCCAAGGCAGCAAGGTGTGCTTTTGAGGTACGCCAGAGCCTTCACGAACACCAACCAGTTAACATCTAAATTTTCCGCCTTCAGTTGATCGAGCTTTTGTGCCTCTAATCGCAATACACATACAGCAATACACTCAGCTACACCATCACGACGCTCTCATCGATATCATGACTGACTGATAGATAAGCATAAATTATAATAATCATGTCCATTCCCATGTAATCATTTATCCTTTCTTTAACTTGACTCGAGTCTTGGGACCGAAGTCTCGTTCCCCATTGTCCACCGCCATATTGGGTAAAACGTTCTCCCTTGCCTCATTGCCATGTGGAACTATTGGTGAGTTAATTCCTGGCTAATAATAACCCTTATAACCTTACCCTATATATACATTTATTATGTGAGACCTTTGGATATAAATTAGCTTGTTTCAGATTGAATTCAATTTAGATATAGAGCTGTTTTCATTTAGATTGATTTTATTTTGATTCACTATAGATTAGTAATATTTAATTTCCATTGATAGTTTACCACACCTGTGGTTAGTTGCAAAGAACTCAGCACTCATAAAGACTCTGCAGTTCTGGAGGATCCTCCAACAAGTGTTTATGAGTATGTGATCAGTCTCCTTGGCCACACCACCAGCATTGGAGTACCAAGTCCAGCAGTGTGAAACTGGTCTTTGAAACCAAGATGCCGCAATCCTCAACTTGACATTCCTGGTACCAGAACCATTATGATCGACACATGCCACGTAGGCAGCTTTGTTTGGTAGGAGGAGGCTGTAGGCACCAGCTGAACAGGGTGGTACTCCGGGGGATTGCTACAGGTGGTGGTTAACCCAAGGGCTGCGACTTTCCTTCCGGAAGGTTTTACTAGGCGAATGCGACGTTCCTTCTGGAAGATAGCCCGTAAAAAAGAAACACACAAAAACCCCCCATTACCGGTGAAATGGAAGCATTATGTGATTAGGTGCCAGGTTTCATTTCCACCACCTCCTGCCTTCCCCTTATATGTGTCATACCCCCCTCCCCCAACTTTCTCCCTACACTTCCCCCTTCTTCTTTATTGTACTTTTTCCCTCCGATTTCACTCCTACTTCCTCCCTCTATCCTTAAATATGTCTAGTCACCCTCCCCTACAATCTCCCTGCCTCCCTCCTTCCTCTTACATGTGCGCTGGAAGAGTCAGCATGCCTCACACAAACAACGGAAGCAAACCTATGTCACACTCTGTCATACGCCTCCCCACACCTCTCCCGTCCCAAAGTTCTTTGTTTTCACTGGATATTTTTGGTCTTCTTCTATATGTATCAAGGAGACAAAAGGCAGGCTGTAACGAGTGTCTCCCCCAAGGCCAAAAGAGTGACAACCAATTTCAAGGGACATTGGAGTCAAAATGCCTTGACACACAAAGTTTGAAGCAGTTTAAGTCAGAAGATGAAGGAAAGATTGATTGAGGGAGAGAGTTCCAGAGTTAACTTGCTGAGTAAAAGATTGACTGTGAAAATTTGCCAATTCTTGGGTTGGAGAGCTGGACAGAATAGGAGTGGGACTGTGTTGAAAGGCAGGTGCCTCGCACTCATCGCAAGGGAAGGGGTATGCACTGAGAGAGCTCTGAAGAACACTGATTGTTGTAATAGCGATAGAAGAGTGAAAGATATGCAACATTGCGGCGTGTAGAAACAGATTATAGGGAACTAGTAAGAGGAAGCGAGTTGATGAGGCAAAATGCTTTTGATTCTACTTGTTCGAGAAGTGTGGTATGGGTGGAGCCTCCCCACACATGCGAATAATACCCAATACAGGGGTGCACTGTGCCCCGAAACAGAGCAAGAAGCTGTGTGGGGGTGAAGAACCCACGGAGACGGTTGAGCACCCCTAACTTTTGGGAAGCTGTTTCAGCAAGAGTGGTAATGTGATCTTTCCATGAAAGGTCGGACGAAAAAGATACACTTTGAATATTGAGAGAATATGAAGGGTTGAGCTGTGTATTGTTGAAGAATAGTTGATAGTCTTGTGGAAGATTGTAATGCAGAGATAGAGGGAGAAACTGGGTCTTGGAGGCGTTGAAAGTAACAAGATTTTATCTGCCCCAATCTGAAATATTTGATATATCAGAAAATAGGCATGTTATGGCCTTGTCACGTTTGTTTTGGAGTGCTTGCATGCTGGGTTGATAGGAAAAAAAATAGTTGAATAGTGTAAGGTAGAGTCGTCAGCATATGAGTGATAGGACTAGAAGTACAGTTGAGCAGGTCATTATTGATATTAGAAAAGAATTGGAGACAGGACAGAACCCTGAGAAACACCAGAGTTAATAGGTTAAAGAAGTGAGCGATGGCCATCCACAACTGCAGCTACTGTATGCAGCGGTCTGGAAGGAAATTAGAGACAAAGGCACAGATAGAGGAATAGGAACCGAAGGACAGAAGATTATGGGTAGATAAATGCTTTTAAGCAATTTTGAGTTAAAAATAGTTTCAAAACTTTAGGGATGCAAGAAATTAGAGCAATTTGACGATAGTACAGGACGAATTGGGACAGGTTGAATAAGAGCAAACTTCCAGCATGAAGGAAACACGTTAGAGGAAATACAGAGACAAAAGAGTTTGCCTAGGCAGGGAGTCAGCACGGAAGATTTTTTTTTAGTACAACAGGAGGAACACCATCCGGTCTGTATGCCTTCTTAGTATTAATGCCAGAGAGGGCAGAAATTACATCCTTAGAAGAGATTATGATCTTAAGCATCAGTAAGTGAGAGGGGGGTGAAGAGGGAGGAGTAGCGCCGGAATCATTCAAGGTGGAGTTTTTAGCGAAAGTTTGAACAAAGAGGTCAGCTTTGTCAGAGGAAAAGGTGACGGTAGGACCGTCAGAGAGAAACGAGGAGGACTTTTGATGCCACTGTTATCATGCAACAATGAAGTTTAATGCCAATGTTCGGAAGGGGTTTACACCATGTAGGAAGACGTTAGTGAGTCTCCTTTATGGGTTTATTGTAGTTTAGGGTTGATTGAAGTATACTGGTAGAATCTCTGCGTATGCGTCCTGCTCTCTCGTAGATAGATAGATAAATAGATGTGATAGATAATCGCCACCACCACCTTATACCTAATAAATATAATATTGATACTTATAGGTAAAGAAAAAGGTCTCTGTATCCAAAACCACGGTTTATTGAAGTAACAACTGAAGATTTAGACAGATGTACTAATAAAATACATAACAGAGAATATTCCTCCAATAGAGAGAATATCTCCCGACCTCTTGTCGTGAGAGAGGCCTAATTCTAACTAACCTCAAACCTTCCTCTCCACCTACCTCTCACCTCTCCACCCTCCTGAGCTGAAGGAATATTCCAACACTCCTTCCGGTCACACGATCAGGGCATGGAGAGCTCAAGAGTGTTGAGCTAAGGTATAACAAAGTTTGACTCATGAAAACCAACCAGGAAAGTCACAATGAATACTCTCAAGATGTACATTACCCACATAAATATATAGACACTGTAAGTAAATCCCCTTAAAAATACAGTATATGAGAGTTGTAATAATGATTTCTATAATAAGTACTTAATCTTACATGTAATAGAAGAGGAAGTTAAATTGTTGGAGAGGTTTCAAGCCAAAGATGGATGGTTGCGTATATGTACGCAACAATCTTGGTTTCTCTCGTGTCCCCAATGTTTTATTATTCTGAATTCTCAACTCTCTGGCTAAAGCTCTCTTGTTACTTTCAAACTAAGTATTTCTGCGCTGCATAACTCCCCCCTAGTTATACTGACTATCCGAAGTTCATTTACAATCTAACTTCTAAAGTGGAACATATATTATCCATCTCTCCTTTTGCAAAAATCTCCATCTTAGAAGATTTAAATGTTCACCACCGCCAATGGCTCTCCTCCCATTTCAGTGACTGACCTGGTGAACAAGCGTACCACTTTTCTATCCTAAATAACCTAGATCAGTTAGTCCAGCACCCTACTTGTATTCCTAACTGCCTTGGAGATCAGTCCAACGCTCTTGACTAATTTCTAACCTATAATCCTTCTACTTATGGTGTAGAATTTTTTTCTCTGTTCGACTCCTTTGATCACAATCTTATCTCTGTTACCTGTCCTATCTCTCAAGTACGGCCATCCGATCCTCCTAGCCAGCGGCACTTATGGCACTTTGGCGCTGCGGACTGGGAGGTTCTTTGGTAGTACTTTTTTAATTTTCTATGGAATTATTTTTGCTTCCGTAGCCGGGGACCCTCGGAGTGCGCTGAGTGCATTACCGAGGTAATCCTCTCGGGCGTGGAGGCATACATTTGATTTTCTTTCTCTCAGTCTAATACAACACAGTCTTGGTTTACTCCCGTTTGTTCTACGGCTGTCTGCAATAAGGGGGAAGCATACAAACGGTACCGCTGATTTTAAACTAAGCAAAATCTTGTTCTTTTTATGTTTCTGCCTGGAATCAAGCCAAATCTGTTCTTCGACTCACAAAAGACTTTTTCATCAATAATAAATGCTCTGAATTTTCCAACTCTAGCTCTTCCCAAGTTTTATGGCATCTAGGCAAAAACCTCTCCAATAATTTCACCACCGTCACCTCTTCCTTTGACAAAACTGAATGCTTCGCTCAAACTTTCGCTAAAAACTCCATCTAGGATGATTCCGGTGCTATTCCTCCACCCCCCTCTCACTTACTCATGCCTAATGTCATAATCTCTTCTAAGGATGTACTTTCTGCCCTCTCTGGTCTTAATACTAAGAAGACGTACAGACCGAATCGTGTTTCTCCTTTTGTACTCAAAAACTGTTCTTCCGTGCTGACTCCCTGCCAAGTCAAACTATTCCGTCTCGCTATTTCCTTTTTCCTGGAAGCTTGTTCTTATTAAACCTGTCCTAAAGAAGGGTGACCGCTCTCAATCTTTCAACTATCGTCCAACTGCTCTCATTTCTTGCATCCCAAATACTGAAATAAGTATATAAGTGACAAACACAAACAAACAAGACCTACAAACAGACAGACACAAGTCGAGAAAAAAAACATACGTCAATGACAAGACAGAAAATAAGGAAAGTTAACAAATCTAATGTAATAACAAAACAAAGTACTGTATAATTACTTACTGCAGGTAAGAAGATTAAATCAACTGACACATATATACATATATCTATATACAGTATATATATATATATATATATATATATATATATATATATATATATNATTTTCTTTAATACATACGAGGTTGAAAGAAATGGCAATTTCTGCGTTGGAAATTTTATTATTCAAAGTTTCCAGGTCTCTGATGAGTTTTCGCTGGGTGGCAGGAAGTAGATGAAAGAGATGAGCAAAATTCATGGTGGTACAGGGTTACATTAAAGTACATGAAGATACAGGATATACGACGCGTTTCACTGGACAACCAGCATTATCAAGTAAGGAAGGAATGATATAAAAGGTAAACAGGAAGGGTATATATAGAGGGTGGAGGATCAGAGGAGGCGGAAAACAGGGGGCAAAAGTCTGCTATTGGTGGAAGGGTAAACTAGGAGAGAGAAAGGGGTTAACCGCTTCACGCATGCGCACTGGATGCGGGATGGTGGTCAGTAGGTGGGGTCGAAGCTGATTGGCTGCGTGTCGAGGGGCGTGGCCTAAGTTGTGTGGCGCCTGCAGAAGACGAAGCTGAAGGAGGTAGCGCGGGGGGCTGCGTCAAGGGCACCGGGGGGCGAGGAGGGGTGTTAGGTCCTGTAGGGTAGTGCCTTTTGGCAGAAGGAAGGATCTGAAGGTCCAGAGTTTGGTTGTTGATGTTGGGATGTAAGGCTTGGATATGTAAAGCTTCGAGTATAGGTAATCTCCTTGGGTCACTTTCTTTATCGAGTATGGTGGTGTGTTTCTCTAACTCGTTGCGTGTGAGGTGAGGGTGGTTAGGGGTGAGATAGTGGTCTTTGATGGCTCCAGCCTGAAGGTGAAGAGTTAACCGACGTGAAAGACGAGTCTGCGTCATACCAATATAGGAATGAGGTCCACAGTCCTCATAATTACAGGTATGTTGGTAAATGACGTGATCGTCGGTCATCGGGCTCTTTATCTTGGTGGAGGCTGGTTTGTTGCGGAGAACGAGGTTGGAGGTCTTGGGGGATTTGTAATAAATTATTAATTTGATTTTGGTTTCCGGGTTGGTTGGGTGGACATGCTTGGAGATTATTTCTTTTAAGACGGCCTCGTCATTTTTGTGTTC
>JAGKTK010027829.1:0-16401 GCA_018397895.1 Paralithodes camtschaticus
TTGTTTGTTGGAGGTGAGTATGGGTGTGTTCCTTGTATAGGATCGTATGTGTGTGTGATTTGTTGGATTGTTTGTTGGAGGTGAGTATGTGTGCCTGTTTTTCGCTTGTGTGTTTTGTTTTTTGTCTTAGTGCACATGTGTATGTGAGAAAAGTGTATCTCCAAAAGGTATTTGTTATCCATGTATATATGAGTGTGAGTAAATTGGTCAATCCACAACGAAAGTTCGTGTTGCCGATTACTTTCGATTAGTCGTGCGTCACTAATTTATTTGTGGTACTTTTCATTAATCTATAGGGCAATGTGTGGATCTAAACATATTAAATTTTGTCAAGTTTTTGTTATATTATATTCATTACTTTATTATCAATATTGGTGAAGCTTAGACTAACTAGAATGTTTTCTGCCTACATCAATCTGTCAAGATATACGTAATTTTAGAGTTACGTTAAAGTATAGCTGAATTATATTGTCTGTACTTCCTATGTGCTTCAATATTTAGAACAAGAATTTCAGTAGCTTGTAACTTGTTATTGCCGACCAACATTTGAAGTTGGACACTGCACTCATAAATATTTAACACATCATCAGTTGTATAGGTAGGATAACTACAGTAATTTTAACGCATTTATTTAGATTTGTATATGAATAATATTGCAGGAAGAGGGAGAACAGCTCAAAATATACTGTAGTTATCTGAAAACAATTGTATATGCAGTAAGAAAGTCAAAACTGTACCAATGGAGTCTTCGCTACACATCTGAGATCAAAAGTTGCCTGACATCTTCACAACTTCCAAGTATCTTTCCTATATAGTTTTAGGAGGAAATCACTTCACAGAACAAACGAGTAATGCATTCTAACCTATGTTAGGGTAACTTCAATGCTATTGTAATTTTAATGAAAAGGAACCTTTCAGTCTTACATGGCGATTTATTAGTGACCCCTTCATCATTGACGATGCGCCTTAACTTTGTTTATGGCCAATCTTTGAACTCAGGCTTGCGTTTCAAACTTCCCGCCTAGGAGTGAGAACAAATACGATTGCCACACATCGTGAGCGAAACGCTCTTAAACATAATAATACCACTCACGGACTCGTCCTATATGATGTGGGTATCACTACTAGAAAAAACTAGTAAAAAATAATCAATAAACAAAAATTAAACATGATCCAGCTATTGCGCTTCCCAGCACTCTGCTGTCTACCGTACGCGTCGCCTCGGCTTCTCGAAGCGTTCATCGTCCTTATTGCTCCTAGGCCCGTGCGAGTCGGACGTAGGTCCGGGGGTGTGCCAGCCCCTCTTCATTCTTCTCCTGCCCTCGAACATCGTGAGTCTTTTCTCATATGTACATGCTTTATGCTGAGGTCAGGGTAGCTATATATAGGAGAAGGCTGTGTACATCCCCTTTCTTCGGCCCTAGGAGACTGTTTTCCGGGTACTTAGCAAAGGTTAGTTGTTAGGAGGAATTACTTGTTGTGATAAGACAAGGCTCCCACGTGTGTGTTTTATTTACCTAGTTCATGCTTATTCTAGTGCTGCTTAGCCAGGAGGCTTCTTTTAGTGAACCGGGGCCCGTTGTTCGGTCCATTATGGGTGTGCAACGGTATGATATCTACACCACGAGGGCACGTGCATTTTAGGATTGTCTCACTTAGCTGAGGGATCTAGCACGGAGCCATGATGCTTTTCAGCCTACGCTTCATGATCGCTACAAGTTGTGTTGGGGGTTCTTCGCTGGAGTGCAGGTTTGTTCATTATTATTGATGATCGTCGCCACCTGCCCCCATCTAGTTGGCCTCCTGTAGGTGTGTTAGATATGGATAGGACTTGTTAATTGTTGATTATTGAATTAATGTATAAATAAGCCATAATATGTGCACGTTGGGGTTACTTTTCTGGGAGGTATGGCCCTTCTGGCGGCTTTTCAAGTGAGACTCAGTCAACGTGCCTCTAGTTGCTTCACATGGTTTTCCCACCGGAAGCATCTAGAGTGATGTTATTAAATTCAGATTATCCTCGTTTGGCGCCGGCTAGATTGGATTTTGTCTGTTTTGCCGGCTATAGTATAATTTTGGATGACCGGCATTTTACTAAACACATGTTTTTGGGGAGATCCCGGCTTGCCAGCTTGCCGCCTCCCTCTAAACATTTCTGCCTCAAAGCTTAACAGATAAAACCTTTGCAGCTTGGTACTAATCAGAACGTTATCCTGGTGGTCATAGTGGGGAGCCACTTCCGCCGGGAATAAACGGCTGAGCCGAAAAACGAACTCACCCATTCCTATCTCGAGCTTCTCAGTAATCTGTGTAGCTTATATCAAGGCGTTGTCCGCCGGGATTTAGGAGACGATAGATTCAAATTAGCGTTGGTCGCCGGAATCAAATTCTCTCAAGAGATGGGATTAGGTCAGTGTTGGTCACTTAGGTAAGAAGTTATAACAAAGCAGCAATTGGTATGCTACATAATACTCTATAATAAAGTTACATTTTGGGGGAATGTACGTAAAGTAAGGGGAACTAAGATTGCATAGTGTTTTTCAAGTCTTTTTTCTCATAATTTTTGGAGATATACAGTATATATATTTAGCTTTTCCAGCCTAGCGTGTCCTTATGAGCATTGATTCTTGAAATTTCTCACACTCAGGTTCGCACTCGACACACCTAGGAGGATCTGCATCTCCCCGGCGGGAGGGAACCATGGATCCGAGTAGTTATTCATTCTGTAATGCCTTGGGGTGTTCAAATTTAGCTGTGGTCGGGCATAAACTTGTGTTAAATGTGTTCCGTGCTTAGACAGGTCTCGTGGCCGCTGGTTGGCCAAGACATGCCCCCAGTGTGCAGTGCATCGTAATGGTTTTCTGACTCATGCAGATAAGCAGTGTAAAACAATTCTACTTCACATCCAATCAGTGTTCGTAATGTACTGTAAGCCAGTTGCCCATAAATCTTTGCAATTGGATGACCACTTGTTAGACGATTTACTTAAGACAGTTCCTTCTGCCTATGTAGCCAGCAGTTCTAGTTCACGGCAGAAAGTTACGCCCTCTCCCGATCCTAGTACTCGTGATGTTCCCTCCCGCCAAGCCAAGCGACCTAGGACCAGTGATAAGGCCCCGCCGGAAGTGCCTGCTCCATCTTCCAGGCGGGACCGGTCCCGCTCTCCCATCGAAGCGCCCAGGTCCTCTTCGCCTCTTACTCAGCAAGATCCGAAAAGACACTGCTCAGATATCTCCGCCGCCCTAGCAAAAGGCGATGAGAGAAAGGATAAGAAGAAGACAGCGCAGCTGACACCTAAGCCGGAAAAATCCCCATCTTCGTCTCGGCGAGAGTCTTCAAGAGACCCTGTCATCAGTGCCTCTGGCCAATAATTCCGGTTCACGATCCCCAACGGGTGCAGCCAGAGCCCAAAGCTATCCCGGTTCTAGGATCTGATCGTAGCAGTAGTACAAGGTCAAGCCGTCACGAGGAAGATATGAGCTCCTCTGACCTGGTTGATAACTCATTTGTGGACCCTATGGAAACTTACGATATCCCTGACCTCCCCTTCGATGATTTACCTCAGCCCGGCGTTCCTTTTACACAAACAAGAACACGTGACACTGCTGCCCGGGCTGGCGAGTCTCGGTCGGAGGCTTTACCAGCCCCCCCCGGCCCGGGCACCGGGTCCTAACCTACGACAACATGTAGAAGACGTCGAGGTTGTGCCGCCTGGCCAGCGGTCATCTTCTCGACTATCTTGAACACAGGGCTCAGATACTTTTCAGCATGCGTCCTCATCTGAACAGGAAGGTGGAGTGGTTTTTGTCCAACGAACTATTTCAGGAGTGGTATCAGTTTATGAGACAAGTGAAGGGCGAGCGACAGGTTAAGGTAACGGCACCTGTAGCCCCGGCGGTGCGACCAAGTGCATGTTCAACCTTAAGTTAATCTTAATGCTCCTCCCCCTACAGTCACTTCGGCGGTTCCCGTTGCAGGGCCCGCGGCAATTTTGCCATCGAACTTAAAATTGTTCTCAGACATAATTCCGCCCCCTTTAGATCGGTCCATTCCTTCCAAAAAGGGCCCTATGCCACTTTTGTACAGACCTGACACATCCTGGTTTATTCTTCAACCCACTCGCCCAGAGGTCACTCAACCAACGGTTACAGGTAAGAACCCTGTACCGGATCATTGGATTATTGAAGTGAGTGAGGCGAAGAAATCAAGAGCTAAGAACCAATCAGGTGATGTTTTAGATGCTGTTATCAAAGCCATCCCCACTATTTATAATCCTGAATATTTTGTCTATGTGCAATCCCCTGCCCTCCCCCCTGCATCTTCTGGTAAATTATTTTCAGATTGGACTAAAACTGACGGGTTGAATGATGTTAAACTATTGCAAGGTATGACCCAAGAGTTAAAAACAGTCCCATATAGAGATGATTCAGGTACCTCAGAAGTTCATATTGATGGAGGGGAGTCAGGGCCTTGGGTTGCATGGGGACAAGAAGCCCAGCTGCGTGCCAGCACTATCACAAATAAGAGCAGTCACCAGCTCCCGCAAGAGGATCATCATTGGTTTTCTATGCCGGTTGGCAAAGCGGAGGGGATACCACAACATATCTTTGAATTTTGGGGGGCCCCTAAGTTATCTATATGTCAGTTAGCAGAGCCTCTTTGTTCTCTCACTCAAGTACAGATAGATAAGGACTTTAAAATGAGGCAAAATGCCTGGAGATTGGCGTCCCAATACCTGCTCAGCCGCCAACTTGCGGCTTCTTTAGCCAGAACGACTGAGTCGGTAACGGACGCTAGCACCCATAAGGCTCTCTCTCTTACTAGGCGCATCCTACTCCAGAATTCCATTAATACCTTTGGTGATATCTGCATGGCTCTCATCGAGGCGGTAAGGGTACGCCAAGATCTGCGGGTATACCTGGTTAGGAAACTCCCTGTAGAGATTGGTAGGAGATTAATTTTGTCCAATGTATTTACTAAACCTCTTGCCTCCTCAGATGCATGGCGCACAGTAAATTTCTTATTAGACTCTCAGAATGCCACTGCTTCCAAGCCGAAGGGTGAGCCTGCATTTAAACCTAAATATATACAATAAGAGTTCCTTTCGTGGACAGTCCCAGTCAAATCAGTCATCCAGGACTCACACACCCCCTGGAAACAGTGGCACATATAGAGGTCGCGGCCATAACAGGGGTAGAGGGAGATGGTTCAAGGGTAACACAAGGGGTAAACCTAGTAGCAATGATAGCAAAGCCTCTCATCCCACTACCACTAAATCAGAGTCACAACCCTCCACTTAAAAAAACTGAGACACCACGCAGCTCTCTCACTCTCAGTGCCGCGCCAAGACGAGTCAGATCCAAGGGTAGCTCTGCCGGACAATACCAGTCATATGACTGGCAGTTTCCGGGATTGTCACCGGGTATGGTCCCGGCGGACATGGGCAAGGACAGTGGTCCGGAAATGCCTCTCATGGCGGTGGTCCCGGCAACCTCGTTTACGTATCCCCAAAGAGTTCAATCTTGTTTCATCAAAAGTGGGATCCGTCGTCAGAGAGATGGTCCTCAAACAGATCATTATCCCCATTCCATTAAATCAGCCCGTATTCACGTCCCGGATATTCCTGGTGCCCAAAAGGGACAGTGTTCAGATGCGGCCGATCATCGACTTGTCGTATCTGAACACCCACATTCACAATCAATCATTCAGGATGTTGACTGTGAACCAGATAAGGCTGGCACTGCCGCCGCAAGGTTGGATGAGTTCCATAGATCTAACAGATGCCTACTGGCATGTCCCTATCAACAAACGTTTTCAAAAATACCTAGCCTTGCGCCAGGGGGATCAAACGTTTGTCTTTCAAAGAATGCCTTTTGGCCTATATTTGGCACCTCGTATTTTCTCAAAGTTAGTCCGACAGGCTTTGCTACCATTGCTCAAACAGGGAATCATGGTGCTATGGTATCTCAACGATTGGTTAATAGTAGCTCATTCCAAAGTAACTTGCCTCCAACATGTAAATCAAGTATTAACTCATGTCGCCGCTCTGGGATTCAAAGTGAACTTAGCAAAGTCCATCCTGAACCCCACATGAGCCATCCAATGGGTGGGCCTTGTCTGGGATACCGGGTTACTCACTCTGAGTCAGAGCGAGGACAATCGTCAGAGGTTTCGAAGGAAACTCTTTCGCTTTCTTCATGCTCTGACAACCACGAGGAGAATCTGGGAGTCTCTGGTGGGTTACTCAATTGGATCAGGTTGACAGTTCCGTTAGGCCGTCTGAAGGTAAAACGAATTATTTTGGAGGGAAACAAGTGCTTTCCGCTGTTGCCGGCAGAAACACTATGGCGAATCCCGAAGTTAATCCACAACCTACTGGCGGCCTGGGCGAAGCCAGAAGTAATTCACTCCTCTTTGACATGGACAGCTCCTCCTCCGACGATCTGGATAGCTACAGACGCATCAGGTACCCTGGGTAGGGGTACCAATCAAGCCTAGGACATCAGGGTCAGGGTCTATGGTCTAGGTTAGAACATCTTCATATCAATGCCAAAGAGTTGTTAGTCCCCCTATTTTTTCTAAAGGAGCACGGTGTACACCTGGCGAGAAAGTCATTGGCCTTCAGGATGGACAATCTGACTGCAGTCACGCATTCAGAAGAAAGGGTCAGTGAGATCTCGAGTTCTACAAAGGTTGTCGGAAAAGATATTTCATCTGGCTGGAAGGCTAGAGATATATCTTCATGCAACATATCTGCCTGACGTGGCGAACGTATAGGCAGACGCTCTGTCTCGGAGACAGAGCACTCTAGTAGAATGGTCGCTCAAGCAAACCGTCTTTCAAAAGATAATTGCAGAGCCGGACCATCCACAAGTGAACTTGTTCGCGTCAGAGGCAAATCACTAGCTGCCTCAGTTCCTCACACGCCAGAGTCAAACTCCGGCGGGGGGACCAGACGCCTTTCTGGTAGACTGGAACAAATGGATCTCCATTTATCTATTTCCACCTCCAGACGCATCCTTAATGTGCAAAGCAGTTCACAAACTACTGGATTATCGGGGCATGGTCTCGATGATCGTGCCAATGTGGCCGGCCCAAGTTTGGTACAATCAGTTGAAGACGTGGTGCGAGAACCTGGTGTCGCTCCCGATCTCGTGCTTCCATTTAGACACAATTGGAAACCTCAAGACATCGCTGACTTTTGCCTTGTGGATATTCAGAAGGCCAAGTGGCTAGGCCAGTTTGGAGACAGCGTGACTCACAAGTTGATTAACCCTTTCATGCTCATATAATGCAGAGGTTGCCAGATTAGCAATAAGAAATAGAGTTCTCTCGCTCTTATAATTACATCTCCAAAATTAGTTTTCTGCCCACAGCTAACTCACAAGACAACTACAGAGGTTGAAAGGTTTCTAAATACCCCTGATGGTAACAAAGGCTTTAAAATATCCCTAATAGGCTCAAAATCGTGTCATATGTCGGAGAGGGTTAATCAGTATACTTTATCGACGCAAAGACAGTACCAATCTCACTGGAAGACCTTTACTACCTGGATTGTAGAAACTGACCAACAGCAGTCCTCGGTGGCTTTTATATTTCACTATCTAAATTATCTTTTTGAAATGAAAAAGTTGTCAGTTGTCACATCAAGGAATCACCTCACAGCTATTAGGACACCGTTTTATGATTTGACGGGTCTTTCTATACCAGAGGCGGAGGAGAAGGGGTTAATACGATCTTGCTTCCGGCTTCACCCTCCACCATGCCAACTCACACCCACCTGGTCTCTTGATGTAACTCTTTAAATGCTTCATTCCCGTACACATTGTCATAATCCTCCCTATGAGCTCAGACTTAAAAAGGCTATCTATCTTATGGCCCTGGCCATGGGTGATAGGGTGTCTGAGTTGGCGGCGATGAGTTCGGAACCAGCCTGCTTAAGGTTTTCTAGGCGTAACATGAGTGTACATATTGCTCCTGCTCCCAACTTCATTGCAAATAACGAGCATGCTAATCATGCAAATAACGAGCATGCTAATCATGTTTTTACTGAATTTGAAATTCCGTCACTTAAACAAGGTGATAAGCACCATCTATTATGTCCAGTGCAATCACTTATTTTGTATATGCGGGAATCTCGACCATCTCAGGCGGGGTCCCTCTGGGTTTCGTGGACGGGTAAACGCCTTCAAAAGCGTCAGTTGGCAGCTTTATTAGTGGGAGTTATATCAGAGAGTAATCCAGGCGTTTTGGCAAGGTCTCACGATATACGAAAGTGGGCTGCTTCGCTCCGTTTCTTGAACAATTACTCCCTAGATGACATGCAACAGACCAACTTATGGTCTTCTAATCATACATTCATAACGCGTTACCTGTCCGTGAATCTCATGAAACCTTCTTGCAAATGTGTAGCTTTAAGGCGGAGAGTCTAGTTTTAAGCTTAATTTTGTATAAAAAAAAAGGGGTGGGGTGGAGTGCTCTAACTAGGGCCTCCTACCTGCCTCCTATGTGATACAACATGTGCGTGAGAATAAGGGTCATGTGATAACCCATTCCTAAGACTAAAATAAGTCTAGTCAGGGAAAATGTATTTTTATAATACTTTATATATGGTAATAGAGTATTAATCTATGCTCAGTAATCTTAAGGTTATTTATAAGGGCATTGTACAAATCTATGTGTAATAGAGTTCCTGAATTAAGGCAATATATATATATATATATATATATATATATGCCAACATTTTATCATTATTTCCAAGTGACAAGTATTGATTTATTTATTGTTCATAGACTAAAATGTATAGTTTATGTGTGTATATCCTACTGTTCTATCCAACGTAAAGGTGTTACACAACAGGCCAACCTTTAATAAACGCCGCCTGTACATCCTTTCTATTTTTCTATTAAACATGGATCTTTGTGTACGTTTTTCTGTTAACCTTAGTAATTTGTTAGTGGTAATGTTAGTAATTTGTTAGTGGTTATGATATTCTCGATGAATGTCCCCCTCCAGTCTTGTGATATCAGGCACATCGTCAATGATGAAGGGGCCACTAATAAATTATAGGTTTGAGTCCCGAAGGGAAGAAGGAAAACCTAATATTTAGTAGTGGCCCCGGAATCATTGACGATTTTGGCCCTCCCTTACATCCCCTTCCCATTCATCTGGTGTATTTTGAAAGTCTTAATATATCAGTGAAGGACGATGAACGTCGAGAAGCCAAGGCGACGCGTACGGTAGACAGCAGAGTGCTGGGAAGCGCAATAGCTGGATCATGTTTAATTTAGATTTTATTGATTATTTTTTACTAGTTTTTTCTAGTAGTGGTACCCACATCATATAGGACGAGTCCGTGAGTGGTATTATTATATTTAAGAGCGTTTCATTCACGATGTGTGGCAATCATATTTGTTCTCACTCCTAGGCGGGAAGTTTGAAACGCAAGCCTGAGTTCAAAGAATGGCAATAAATAAAGTTAAGGCGCATCGTCAATGATGAAGGGGCCAATACTAAATATTAGGTTTTCCTTCTTCCCTTCGGGACTCAAACCTATATTCTTGACTAATATTTAACTCTGTGCATGAACACTTACCTACACAAGCATATGGTATACTACTGTATAATAAACTTGAGATAGTGATAGTTGAGTGAAGAAAAACGCTGCCTTGCGCATGTGTTTAAAAGGAATGCTTCAAAGTATTTTATGAGCGCGCCAAAAATATTCAAGAAAAGTTGTTACACTATTGTTCTGCAGGCGATTGTACATATTTGGTATCGAGCATATATTAACTTATTTGCAGTTCCCTTCCTCACCACCTACTACTTCTTCGGTCCCCATCCGTGCTTCCAAAAATTCGACCTGAGTATGATTTGCCCAATATACAGTATGTGTATTTCCTATGTAATTAATACCCCTTTTGTAGTAATTGTGCATATTATAGGTTTGACTCCTGCAAGGAGATAAAGAAAACCTAATATTTAGTAGTGGCGCCGTAATCATTGACGATTATGCCTATTACATAATGCTACCCCTTCAAACGCTCATACGCGTAGTTTGAATCTACCGCCGCAGAGCTCAGAGGAAACTTCATCATAAGCACACACAAAATCACTCATGGTTGTCTTTATGATTGGGTTCTCACTACGAAAAAACTTTGTAACAAATAAAAAATAAAAATAAAATAAGAATAACTATTCATAAGCTTTCCATATTCCGTGGATGTACTTCTGTGGATTCTTGGACCAGACGCTGACTAGCGCATCTATCCGCCTTCACTGACATATCAAGTATACCAAAATCCTTAATACATCAACGAATGGGAAGGGGATGGTCGGGAGGGCCCCAGTCGTCAATGATTACGGGGCCACTACTAAATATTAGGTTTTCTTTATATCCTTGCAGGAGTCAAACCTATAATTTATTAGTGGCCCCTCCATCATTGACGATTATGCCTGATATCTAAGACTGGAGGGGGACATTCGTAATCATATCATAACCATTGCAACTAGAATAGGCAGATAATCAAACAACCACATAGTATTCTTACTTTGTAAAAAATAATATATTTATGTATAAACTTTATACAACATATAAAAAGGGGTACAAGCAGGGACGTGCTTAAAGAAGCCTGCTTGAGGACAAAAGGGTAACTATGAGAATCTGTTCCCAGATCTGAAAGTTAAAGGCACCCCACTTAAATTAAGTGGTGAAAAATAAAACTTTATGTTTACATGTGCACATATAAACCCTATTATTCTAATGTGTATATTCCTTAAATTTAGACACAAAAATTGAATAAATTCTTGTACTATCGCAGATGTACTTTACTAAAATGCTACTCGTAGTTGCAACTACCGAGAACTCTTAACATTAAATTGCTTCAACAGTGTATCCCACTGAAAGAATCATTGTTGTACTACATCCATTGTACTTCAACAACATTTCCCGTAGGCATTACTACAGAGAAATTTTAATCACAACACTTATACATTGTATCACAGCTCGTATACTCTGTACATATCCTCCGGCGGGGTCTAGGGTGTCTTATGTTACACTGACTGCACCCTCCCCCCCCCCCCCCTCTTTCTTAACCTAAACAATTAGTGACTTAGAGACCCATCTAGACCCTTTGCCGTAACGCTATACACGGCATTGATGGTTTGTCTAGTGCTACCGACAGGTATCGAGTCAAAAACGTATGATTTGAAGCCCATAGTTGAGTAGTAGCTATGTCTTCAACATAATTTTTTTTTAGAAAACGTAAAGATACTGCCCATTTGCGTTAATCGTGGGCCCTACCCACTACGCCGGGATTACTCTCTTTAATGACTTCGACTAGCAGAGAAGCCATTTTTCGTTTCATTAATCTTTTACCTGTACTCGATACCCATAAAGCACCTTGTTGGTTAAGAGGTGCCACTCTCATATATTTGGTTAAAGCTTGTACAGGACACAAATTATGGTGCACTTTACCCCGTTTCAACGCCGGCACCATGAACTCTGAGAAAACATGTTCACTATGTTCATTCTTGGCGATGAACCCTGGGGAAGGTGCAATATGAATGCAATCATTTAGTCTACCAAACCTTATGCAATTAGGGGTGTTGCTCATCGCCGCCAGCTCAGACACCCTGTTACCCGTTGCCAAAGCCATAAGGAACACAGCCTTTTTTAATAGTAATTTAAAATCTACCGTATTCTGATACAGACGGGAATGAAGCAAAGATAACACCTTGTCAAGAGACCAGGTAGGCAGGAGCTGACGGGGAGGTGGGCGGAGTTTGAAGCATGCTTTCATGAAACCTGTTTCTTCCGCTTGTGGTATGGTTAGACCTGTAAGGTCAAAGAATGGCACCCTGATAGCTGTTAAATGATTTTTTAGAGTCACTACAGATAGACGTTTCTGTTCAAACATATAGTTTGAATACTTAAAAACTAATGCCACCGAAGGTACTGTCTGTTCTGTTCTAACTATCCAAGAATTAAAGGACTGCCAATGAGATTGATATTGCCTCTTGGTAGATTGTGTGTACTGATTCATAAATTGATCTGTCACGGTTCTACTATACGGCGTTAACCACTTGGCCTCCTGAATGTCCACAATGCAAAAGTCAGCGAGGTCTTTAGGTTGCCAATCATGTCTAAGTGGAAATACCCGACCGGGAGCGACACCAGGTTCGGGCACCACGTTATCAATTGCTGGTACCACAACTGTGCCGGCCACAGGGGCGCGATTAACGAGACTATGCCTCGATAATCTTGTAGTTTGTTGACTACGTGGCACATTAGCGAAGCGTCTGGTGGAGGAAACAGATAAATGGAACTCCACATGTTCCAATCCGTCACCAATGCGTCGGACCCCCCGCCGGCGTTAATGTCCGGCATGTGAGGTACCGAGGGAGTTTGTGATTCTCCTCTGACGCAAACAGATCCACTTGTGGACGGCAAGGCTCTGCAATCATTTGATCGAAAATGTTCTGCTTGAGTGCCCACTCTACCGTTGTGCTCTGTCTCCGAGACAGAGCGTCTGCCCAGACGTTTGCTACGCCTGGGAGATATGATGCATGAAGATGAATGTTCAGCTTGTCGGCTAGAACAAAAATCTTTTCTGACACGTCTATCAACTTCCGAGACCTCGTTGACCCTTGTTTCTGAATGCAGTGAACTGCATTGAGATTGTCCATTCTGAAAGCCACCGATTTTTCCCGTAAAGTAGAGCCGTGAACCTGAAGGAAATACAAGGGGAATAGTAATTCTTTTAGATTTATGTGGGAGGTTTCTGAATGGGACCAAAGCCCTTGACCCTGATGCCCGAGGTTTGACTGAAAGCCCCAACCTATCGTCCCTGACGCATCCGTGTCCACCCATACCGTCGGCGGAGGAGAGATCCATGGCATGACTGAGTGCAACACTTCCCTCTTCGCCCAGACCGCTAGTAAGCTGTGTATTAATGTTGGGATAGGCCATAATGTTCCCGCCGGTAATAGTGGGAAATATTTGTTGCCCTCCAAGATTAAACGTTTGACTTTTAACCGGCCCAACTTCACAGATAGTTGAACCCAGTTGAGAGAACCGACTAGAGATTCCCAGAGTCTCCGTGTCGTAGTCAGACTGTGGAGAAACATAAACAGTGTTTTGCAAAATCTGTTTCGATTGTCCACACTCTGACTCAGAGTGAGAGACGCTGTGTCCCAGACCAGCCCTATCCACTGAATTACTCGTGAGGGAACAAGGTTTGACTTTACCAAGTTGACCTTGAATCCTAGAGATTTGACATGGTTTAACGTAATGTTGACATGAGTGTTGCATAACTTTTCTGTCTCTGCCACCACCAGCCAGTCGTCCAGATACCACAAGATCCTGATCCCCTGTTCTAAAATGGGCATCAGGGCTTGCCGGACTAATTTTGTGAAAATGCGTGGCGCTAGGTTCAATCCAAACGGCATCCTTTGAAAGACATAAGTCTGATGAATTATTTTTAAAGCCAGAAATTTTTGAAATCTCTTGTTTACCGGGACATGCCAATACGCGTCTGTCAGGTCTAATGAACACATCCACCCTCCCGGCGGAAGTGTTAGCCTGATTTGATTCACTGTCAGCATCCTGAAGGACACGTTGTGAATGTGGAGATTCAAATAAGACAGGTCTACGACCGGTCTCATCTGAATACTGTCCCTTTTTGGTACTAGATATAGTTTGGATGTAAACACCGGGTAAGTCGGGGGGACTGGGATAATGACACTCTTGGTAATCATCTCCTGAACTAGTGACTCCACCTCTAAAGAAACATGATTGGCCTTTGTCGGCTGACGTAAGCGAGGTCGCCGGAGCCACTGCCAAGTGATGCCTTTGCGTACCACAGTCCTCGCCCATGATCTTAATGGCCATGCCTGATGACACACCCGGAATGACCCAGTTAGCAGACTGGGGTTCGCCGGCTGGACTACTCTCTGTTCCAACACGCCTTTGACTGGCCCCGGGAGTGAGAGAAACCTTAGTTTTTTGGTGGTGGTGGTGTACTCTTGGATGATTGGCTGGGTTTGGCTGGAGGCGGGCCCTGACCTGGTCGTTGGTGAAACCTGTGGCCTTTACCTGAGAATTTACTCTGTTTATACCTGACTTGAGCCTGACCCTGGGTGGAAGGGGACTTAGGCTGATGAAAAGGCTTCGACCCACTAGCTTGAGCTTTCGAAACTGGTTTGGGTTTAGGGAAAGTAAAGGTAGGCTTCTTAGGTTGAGAGGGACTTTGTTTGAATGCTTGTGCCATATTGAAAACAGTCTTCCAAACTGCTGGAGAAATCAAAGAAGGGGTTAGAACTGGAGACAGAACTACTTGGCTTGCAATACGGTCAGGAAGTTTCTTTACTAAGAACATCCTCAGATCCTGCCTTGCTCGAACTGCCTCTAATAAGGCCGTCCGAATATCTCCTAAAGACTGAATAGAAGTTTGGAGAAGCAAGCGCCGGGAAAGTTCAATGGCCTTCCTGACTTCCGCAGTTTCGATTGCCTGAGAAGAGCGTAACATAGACTTTGTTACTTGCTGGGTAACAATATATTGTGAAAACAGTCTAAACGCTTTTCCTCTTAACCTAAACTTGCGGTCTAGGTGAGCTGGGGAAGGCGTGCTAAATGGATCTTCTAATTCGCACAAATTGATTTTAGGGGCAGCCAAGAAATCAAACAAAGCAGAGGGAACTCCTCCAGCACTAAAAACCGGAAGAGAGAACCAAGTATGGTGGTCTTGAGGGATTTGGTGAGAAGACTTTGTAGTGAAAGTAGTGGCAAAATTTTGAGCCTCTGTTTCCCAGTCCACCCAAGGTCCCGTACCCAACTGCCCCACCTGCAAGACTGGATTAGAGGCTGAGTCTGTGATCGGAAACATATCCAACTCCGGCGTCAAAGCAGAAAGTGCCTTGACGTCGTTAATGCCATCATTCTTAGTCCAGTCAGAAAAAAGCTTTGAAGCTGAGGCAGGGGGTAGGGCTGGTGTTGAAGCATACACAAAAAAGTCATGGTTATAATAACTGGGAATAGCCGTAATATGAACATCTAAAACATCTCCTTGACTATCCAATGCTCTGAGTTTTCTAGACTTATTGCCTTGGATTACCCACTCATGTGGTACAGGGAGCTCCCCCGAAATAGTAGCTTGTGCTGCCTCTGGCTTAGTTGGTAACATTGCTACCCATGACTCATCAGGCCCGTATAAAAGAGGCATAGCTCCTTTTCTGACTGGTGCCTTGTCCCGGGGGGGGGGGGGGAGTTATGTCTGATATGACCCGCACATTGGAAGTAGTGAGAGCTGCTGTGCCTGGCACATTGGAAATTGAATCTGACACAAGAGGAGGGTTAGGTATTTTAGCTAAAGCAATGGATGTAGCCAGAGGTCGCACATTCGTCGACGTCGCGGGAGCTCCCATACCAACTGTAGGAGTTTCCGGCGTAGGGCCAAAGAACTTATTAAGTGCATTTAATAGTAACCCATCAATCTCTTCCGTAGTTATATACCTAGCAGATGACGAACTCCGTGGAGATTCGTCAGTACCCTGAGAGTCTTCTAGGTGGTGACCTGACTCTTCAACTTCCATCTCTGAGACCAGAGAACACTGTTCTTCATCCCTTAAGTCTGGCCTCTCATGGGAGGATCCCGCCGAAGCCGGGACCTCCACATGCTGCCATGTTAGATCTGGGATAGAAGATGGTACATCGGCATCCTGGTGGACGTCAGCCACTACTTGCGTCACAATAGGATGTGTGCCGTCCTGCCAGGGCTGTGAGTATCGCCATACACCTTGGCTGTGGCTTTTACTCGCTTGCGAGCCTAGTATACTTCCCAATTGGGAGCCCTCACCCGAGCACCCTAGCGGTTTATAGTTTCCGTAAGATACTTCTAAATCTGAGGCTGACACACGTGACCTGGTAGAGAAAGCATGAATATCAGGTGATGAAATGTCCGCCGGGGCATCCTCCACCACATTCTCTGACTCCACCCCCGACCTGTCAGATTGGACGTTAGACTTGGAGGGGGTAGATGCAGAGAGCGGGGTACCAGGCTCCGGCGACAGCCGTGAGTCCGTTCGCGCCGGAGGATCCCTTTTGGATGATTTATGACTCCTACTAGACTTATGTTTAGTTCTAATAATGTCTTTAGGTACCCTACTCTCTTCCTTTGTCCTCTTCCGTGGAGGTGAAGAAGAGTGGCCCGAAGCTTTCACCTGCTCCCTCAGGGGAGACCTTGACTTGGACCTCGTCGCCGATGCCGAGGGTGACGGAGAGCGAGGCCTCTTAGATTTGCCAGGGGAGGGTGTGGTAGCCTGTCCCGTCCCAGTCTCGGGGGTCCTACGTGCACGTATCTTACTCTTAGGGGGGGCATGTTTAATAATTAACAGTTCCCAAAG
>JAGKTK010027830.1:0-16401 GCA_018397895.1 Paralithodes camtschaticus
GACCTCACTGTAACATCATAATTTTCTGAATTGGTTGTTAAAAATAAGTCCAGTAGGTGGGAATTATGATTAGGATTATCTGGTACACGGGTGGGTTGGTTGACTAGTTGAGTGAGATTAAATGAGTCTGCAAATAGCTCACATTCAAGACCAGCATCATCAGTCCTGGCTGAATGAGTGAGCCATTCAACATTATGGACATTAAAATCACCCAACACAGTGATTTCAGAAGAAGCATTTAAGTTGAGGACACTGAGTTGTGAGGACAGAGAATCAAAAAGACTTTGCTCTAGAGGAGTATTTGGGGAACGGTAGATGCAACATATGTATTTAAATTTACCAGCAGAAATTAATTTGTATATAGAATAATCAAAATAGGGACAATTGAAACCAGTAACCTCCTCCAGGGCAATTTCAGATTTTGCGAAGCAACATACACCTCCTTTAAGTCTGAAATTTTGGAGCAGTTGATAACCTGGAACATTAAATCTAGACGTGTCAAATGTGGATGTTACTTGAGTCTCTGTCAAAAAAAGGAGAGTAGGGGATTCTGCTTGAAGAAATTGGTGTACAGAATTGATGTTAGAGTGAAGTCCCCTTATATTGCTAAAGAAAAAGCTGCACCGACGAGCAGCTTTGGGACGTTGCAATGCTCTTGACACAGTCGCATGATGACGACCGGGAGGGCCCTGTGTCAATGACCCAACCCTGCCGGGGGTGGATATCCGAGGGACCACCAGGTTTGCTCTTAACAATTGTACTGCCATATTTATTGGGTAAGGTGTATGGTGTTACATGTATGATATGTAGTGGGAAGAGTAGTGTTTTATGTATAGAGGATAGCGATGTAGGGCAATGTCGTGAAGTTGGATGTGTATGTTATATAAAGAGGGTTTTCCTGATACCCCTGATGTGTGAGGCAGAAAGATGTGTATCCAGCTACCAAGGCCTGGGAGAGAAAATGGAATTCAGGCTATTCCCTGAGTCTCCCGAAACCTTGGCGGTAGTACTTCCCTGGGCGAGCCTGCCTACCCCTACTACCTACCTTAAGACAGGCCGAAGCCCGCAGGGCTAAGCAGCTCCAAACCACACCTGCCTAGCCCTTCTGAACACTGACCTTTCCCCCACCTCGCGTATACACTACCCCTCGTGTCCTACACCTCTACCTACATGATGATGAACATAAATACACCTTAAGTTAATACACCCATGCCCTGTAGGATATCAATATCAACATACCCTAAAATACCTTGTCTTGCCAGACTAAGTTTCTGAAGACCAATCGCCCCATAAATCTATGTATGTTCTTCCATCCGAGAAGTAATATGTTAACCCCTGTCTTGCCAGACTAAGTTTCTGAAGACCAACCGCCCCCATAAATCTATGTATGTTCTTCCCAGGTTAAAACACCCATGCCCTGTCCCTAGGTTGAGCCAATGCCAACCAGTTCAGACAGGCCTAAATCTATGTATGTTTTTTCCCATCCAAGAAGTAATATGTTAACCCCCTGTCTTGCCAGACTCAGTTTCTGAAGACCAACCGCCCCCATAAATCTATATATGTTCTTCCATCCGAGAAGTAGTATGTTAAAACCCCATGTCCTAATTGATAAGAAACTATGATACCCACGGGTACACCAGTGTATATAGAACCATTGTTCCTGTAAGACCTAGACAGAAATGACTGAAGATGTTAGCCACCATGCAGTAACTTTAATTCTTACCCCAACCAGAGATTGTATATACAACCCTCTTTTACCATTGTCTCGATGCATTTTCACCACGAAACAATACCGAAGCTACCCCTACGAACTGCCGTTTTCTTTGGTGTATATGTCATAGAAAACGCAGTTCCCAGGAACAACTAGATCAGCAAGAAATAGTGTCAGATTAACAGTGTCCATAACCATCGTATTGACGAGTAATAATACACCATGTTTTTCCCTACTTTTATCCACAGTCAAGCACACACCTACAGTTAACCTCCTCTTCCCCACAGCCTCACAGTCCACATGATTCTATCCTTTCCAGACTCATATACCACCCCATATTGCTCATCTCCCGGTAGCGTTTGGCTAACATACTTTCCCTGTCATTAACCCCCAAGTTCCGATACCAACTGTAGTCTAATGCCACCCCTACGCCCAGAGACCTTAAGGTCAAACTTCCACATAGCCCCCCTGAACCCTCTCCCTCTCGTTAACTCCCCACGCTCCTCGACTCCTTTCCGACCTAGCCTCTCCACCATACCTCCTGAATATCCTTGATTTTTCCGTTGCTAACATTCTCAAACCTTTTATATAATTATATACTCCTATCCAGCCTACCTTCCCTTAGTAGGACGGAACAACATTAGAACTTTACTAACCCTTTGCATGCCATCTATTCCCTCACAACCCATTCACAACCCTGTACCAAATGATCGTCAGTGCGAGGCTAGCCGCCTCGCCAGTGACTAACTTCTATTGCCATACTTCCAGATAAATGTGGCAGAGTTAGCAACCCAGTCTCCACCACATCCAGCAAACCATGCAATTAACAACCCAACCGATTAAACCAGCTAGTCAAGGCACCTTCGGTTTTGGTATTACGAACACCCACATCTGTCTCATAAACAGAGGGTTATTACAAACACTTGTGATATGGCAAGCCCCTAGCCACAGCCGCCGGACGACCATCCCAGAGAGAGGGCGCGCACCTACCCTTTTTTACCCACCCGAGGAGGGAGACCCCCACCCCTGCGGAGGTATACCTGACCCCTGTTTTGACTTCCGGGTCATTGCCAGGTAGCACAGGAATTCTTCCTATCAATGAACTAACCATGCATGACTAACTCCTTTACTAACCTCTATTAACCCACAATAACCCATTCACCTTTCTTGCATACCCTGATAACCAAATTAGCACCTCAGCTATACCATAGAATGAAGACTGAGCAATGTAAGAGAGACGCTCCTATCACAGCTGTCCCAGTCCTCCTCGCAAAGTAGATCCAGTATCCATCCCGTCAATACTTCCAGTATGGCCAAAATAGTACCTCTTACTAAGGCTCAGTTATATCACCTTATGAAGGCCCCCTATAGCCATGTGCCACAACAGTAATCACCACCTTACCTAGTCCCCGTATCTATTGAGAGCTCAAATAATTCCATAAGACTCGAGATCCCTATGGCCTACAGGGTCCAAAACCGAGCCTATAAACCCAGCTCCAGCCCCCAGTAAAATCAGTTGAAAGATAGACACCAACCAGTGGCTGGCCCCCTTAAGTTGACCTCTAGCTCTGCCCTTGTGTTGTTCCTGAGAATTGAGTTCCAGAGCCGGCAGACTCCGTGGCAGATTTGAGATAGAAGCATCTGTCCACGTATATGAAATCTACGTGCACCTTATAACCTTCACACATCAGTGGGTATATAAGCGTGTAGCCAGCAACGATCGCCAAGAGATCTGTCTTGAGATCCTCCTACATATGGACCCCCTGGACGGCCGCGGAACCAGTCGTTAGCCCCCAACATCACGGACGCAAGATAACCAGGACCAGACCAACCAAATACTACCCAAGATTAACTTTATTAGTACTACAGTGTTACAGTACTATTTAGAGACTCACTTATTAATATTTCTATGAAGTGGCTATATCTTTGCCCCAGTATAATTCATATATAACCATTCCATCAGGAAGTGCTAAGCGTATCAGTGTTCATTAATTAACAGGCGACATTAACTCTCGTAATTACCCCGATCCAGATATTATTACATAGAAGTAAAACCCTAGTGATATCTAACGTTCGCCCACTGATTTGCGTTCTGTGTATTTCTGCTATAAGAATATAAAACTTAGATCAGTACCCCCCTGAGGTTACTAGAATTCTCGTGCTCTAATTATATGCGTGTCTAATCTAGTCTGTGAACTACTACTCGTGCACCAGAACTGCAAGTAATAAATCTAAATAGTTAAATTGAATCTATAAGTAACATTGATGGCTTCCAGTATATAAACTTGCGAACAAAGCCAGTGATCAGAAGAGTATACCTGAACGTTGGAAGTGGGAGACTAGGCTCCATCCAGATCCACTAATGCTAGTTGTTCAATTCTATCATTTGTCTTGTACGAGTATTCATACCTTCTTATGCTTCCTATCAATCATCCTCAATAAACGTGATTCGTGTGTCTTGTTACCGTGTGTTTATTTTGTGTTCTCTATTCCTCATACCTTGTTTTGTGCATGCAGCCTTATATACCCAGTCAGTTAGAACTCACATTACCCAAGTTAATCCTGTAGAAAAACAGGGCATAACAAAAAGTATATAGCAATGAAGCATAGAATGATAGGAACCCAAAACTACCATTAGAAACGAGATCCCAGCTGTGGTGTGACTCTTAGATATTGACCAAAAACCCTAACCTAACCTAACCTAACCTAAATGTATTTGGGGGCTATTAGGTTAGGTTAGGTTAGATTAGGTTAGGTTAGGTTAGGTTAGGTTTTTTGGTTAGGTGAATGCTAAAAAAAAAAAATAAGCCAAGAAAAAAAAAAATTCCTGTGGATAAAAAGTATATAGCAATGAAGCATAGAATGATAGGAACCCAAAACTACCATTACAAATGAGATCCCAGCTGTGGTGCGACTCATAAATATTGACCCAAAATTGTAGTATAACTAAATAAGATGGTCACCAATTATTTTGCAATATTTGAAAACAAATATGGATTTTATATGCTCTAAACATAATATGAAAATGTGTTTTAAGCCTCGGCAAACCCTAATACAAATATATGGTACTAAAATGGAATTTTGTCGTAACATGGTTGTCAAACCTTCCTATAGACGGCACCGATTCGTACACACGCCATTTTCACCTGTCTCCCGAGGTCTGTCCACCAGGTTTTTAGTCAACACTAACTCCACCTGCCCATCTCTGTCGAAACTACAGGTGTTCATTTCCACAGCTTTGCGCATCACGTCATGATATACTAGGTCTCAGAAACAAGATTCGTAGTTGCGGTAGTATTTACAGAGGTATCTGGACACTTCGAGCGAATTCATATTCGAGCGGAGGCGCATTTAGGTTAGGTTAAGTTAGGTTAGGTTAAGTTAGGTTAGGTTAGATTAGATTAGGTTAGGTTAGATTAGATTAGGTTAGATTGTGCATCCGCTCGATCAGGAATTCGCTCGAAGTGACTCGCATTCTTTACAGATACGGCCGAATACCGGTAGGCTACTAAATGGGCGGCGGCCCAACCGCCATGTTGTATCCCACGTTGGCCTACTAGGTACTACTTACCAGGTTTACTTACCAGGTAGGGCCACGCACTGACCACGGAGCAGCTGTGTTCAGTGGGGGCCCAAGACATGTATACGGGCACTCTAACTAGATGCACGATTAGTAGCAGTTACTGGGAGTCCGGCAGAGATAGTTAGTTTATATTGTGCCCTCGTTGGAGACTATATTTTTAGTTGTGTTAGTTTGTTTGAGATGTATGTTTAGGTGTTTTAGATGTGTGTTTTGAGTGTTTTAGTGAAATTCGTGGAGGGAGTTATGTATTTCTGCTTGGGGGCGTTGCTTGAAGAGTCTGAGATTTGGTGCAGTAACGGTGTCCTCTGAAAATGAGTTCCACCTCTTGACGACTCTGTTGGAGAAAAATCTTCTGGCTTCTGAGGAGCAGTGCTGTACTTGGATTTTGTAACTGTGGCTTCTGGTGCCAGTCCTAGGGGCCATGGTGAAGAGGTCGGTGGGGTTGATGGGTGAGATCTTGTAGCAGTAGATTTGGTCGTACCTGATCAGTCTGCCCCTGACTGAGTGGAGTTTGAGTCTTTGTAGGCGCTCATCGTATGGGTAGTCGCTAAGGCCGGAGATCTGCTTCGTCCATCTTCTCTGGACAGACTCTGTGAGTCTGCTGTTGGTCAGGTAGTCTTGGTTCCAGAGTGGGGACGCAAAGTCAAGGATGGGTCTTAGGTCGACCTTTAGGAGGGATAACATGAATTGGGGGGAGCGGTTTACAGTACTCTTGAGCAGATTTTGGGCGACTCCTCCCGCTTTGTTTACCGCCTGGCGGATATGGTGGTGAAATTTGAGGGTTGTTGGGACGAATACCCCAAGGTCCTTCTGCAGGTTTGATGGCTGGATGGGCAGGTTTTGGAGGAAGTAGATGGATTGTGTAGGCTGGTTCGTTTTGTGGCGGGAGAAGCGCATGTGAGCACATTTTTCCGTGGCAAACCTTAGACCCCACGAGGAGGCAATTTCATGCAGTCGGTCGATGTTTTCTTGAAGGGTTGCCATACCACCGTGGGCTTGGTATGAGGATGATGGGCAGCTGAGGTATATTTTCAGGTCATCTGCAAATATGAAGTAATTGCAGCTTAGTAGTGATCCTATGTGGTTGATGAAGATGAGGAACAGCAGTGGGCCTAGGACAGAGCCTTGGGGGATCCCGCTGAGTACTGGTCTTGCTGAGCTTGTTTTTCCGTTGATGCGCACCTTCATTTTTCGGTCGAGCAGGAAGCTCTTAATCCAGCTAAGGAGGTTCCCCGATATTCCTATGTCTCTCAGTTTGTTTAGCAGGGTTTGGTGGTGGACTAGGTGGGTCACTAGATCTGCTGTTGCTTGATTTCCTTTGACTTATCAAACACTTTCTGGAAATTGAACAGGATGAGGTCTACTGTTTCACCTTTGTCATATTGTGTGGTGATGTAGTTGTATGTCAGTAGTAGTTGGTCGACCACGGATCTGGAAGGCCTGAAGCCAAACTGGTTGTTGTCGAACAGGAGATGGTCATCCAGAAAGCTGTAGAGAGATTTAGTGATCAGTCATTCCATGGTCTTGCATACAACTGAGGTTAGGCTTATGGGGCGGTAGTTTAGCGGGTTTGATTTGCTTCCTTTCTTGAAGATAGGCGAGACGTGGGACTCCTTCCAGGTTGGTGGGACTGTCCCGGTGGCTAGGGAGAGGGTGAAGAGTGCAGTGAGGGGAACGACAAGTTCTGCAGCGCATTCCTTCAGGAGGCGGGGATAGATGAGGTCAGGCCCCATGGCGCTGTCGGGTTTTAGGGACTTTAGGAGGTTCAGTACTTCGGAGTGCCTGATGGGGACTGTCGGGAGGGGGCGGCTCCTATCTGGTGGGGGAATGGGTTCACTGGCTGGATTATTTCGTACACCCCGGAGAAGGCTTCGGCGAAGGATTCCGCCATTGCTTCTGGTGAGTCGGTGAGGGTGTCGTTGATCATTAGTGGGCCTATCCGGGTTCTGCTTACTTTTTTGTTCCGGATATATTGTAGGCGTTAGGTGTGGATTAGGTTTGTATCCAATGTACTAGGTCTATGATACTGGATATTTATGATTTAAATAAGTGCTACGTTTTCGATAAATCTGGGTATATGGCTTTGCAATTAGGGAAATCATGAGCCGATTTCCGACATTTAGTTAGTCTTTTTCGATTCTCAAAATCCGATCCAAGTTTTGCCAAAAATTGGCTCGGGTTTTCCAAAATTATGCTTTTTGGGGTTTGCAATTTAGGGAAACCTGAGCCAAATTTCTAAATTAGGTTACTGTAATTTGTTTACTCTTAAAACTCGCAAAATCCGAGCCAAGTTTTGTCAAAACTTGGCTCGGGTTTTCCAAAATTCGGGTTTTATGGCTTTGCAATTTCGGGAAACCTGAGCCAAATTTCTAAATGAGGTTACTGTCATTTTGTTGTCTACAAACCCTGTACTTCATAGCCCTCCCCACTATCGGGCGGCGTGTCTTACGATCGTTGTATAATGGGGAAAACAATTTCGCCGAGGGTTGTAATTATTTCCAAACACTATATTGATGAAAACTAACAGAGAAAAATAAAAAAATCCATGGGAAAATTGGTGACCATCTTATTTAGTTTCTCCAAAATTCCTGGTTTTACCTATATGTGCTCGAAATAAACTACAGTATATAATGTTAAGGTCATTTAATTATTATAAGCTAGTTACCTATTGAAAATAACTCGTTTTCTGTAATACACGTATAAGAAAATAGTGCTTTTATCAGTAACTAAATTATAAAATACGATCGGCGTATTATAATAGTTTATTAAGGTTCATCCAGATTGGGATAAGCCTGCATCACACTAGAGCATTATTTTTTCTCAACTGTTGTCGCCAACGCTGGTCTGGCAGGGTAATAGTAACACTACAGTCCGTTCATTCTAGGTTGGGCAAACATCGTAACCCCTAACCTCTCATAACTCAAAAAGTACTAGAGTAATCGAGCTAATATTTCTATCAAAGAGGAAGACTTGGCCAGGGAATATGTGTATAAATTAACAGATCATTTGCTCTAGCCCTTTTTGAGTTACAGAGGTTAGAGGTTACGATTTCTAGCCAACCTAGAATGAACGGACTATAATAATTGCTGCCTCCTAAAAGGAGAAGCTACTACCGAAAGAGTGACTCATATTATAGTACGGTAAATTTGTGGGTGCGTTTTGAAGTTTTATTAGTTTTTAAGGGGCAGGTAATCGCTTTTTCTGGACCCCCTTTTCCCTCATGTTTAGCATATTAGTTTTGAAATTTTAAGACGTTCGTTCCATTAGTTTGGCGATTTCGATACCTTTCGCCCCATTTCTTTGTCAATATTAAGACCTTTAGTGCCATTTAGGTGTTTATTTTTTCCTGGCGAGCGATAGCGAGCCTGTAATTTTAGAAAGAATTGGCCTTCGACTGAGACATTTAGTCTACCGAAAAATGTAGGCTACACATTTATCTTGAAAGGGGGTCTAGGGGGTGTATTTTTAAGCTTGATGGAGGTCTTGCGAGGAAACTAAAAAAATACATAAATAATTATATACATTGACCAAAAAACAAGCACTACCCCCTTAACGATATTTACTATTTTCAAATTATTTTAATAATAAATCCCAGACGTCCGATGATGTCACTACCGCGCAAGATTTGTTTTCATACAAGTACGTTCGTTATTTGCCTTTGTGAACCTATTTGTTTAAGGGGGTAGTACTTGGTTTTTGGCCTATGAATTTATATATTAATATATTGTAAAGTTCATTCGCTAGACCCCCATCAAGCTTAAAAATACACCCCCTAGACCCCCTTTCAAGATAAATTTGTACAATTTTCTATAGAAAAATTTCCTGGCCGAAGGCCGATTCTTTCTAAAATTACAGGCTCGCTATCGCTCGCCAGTAAAAAATTGACACCTTAATGACACAAAATGTCTTAATTTCGACAAAGAAATGGGGCGAAAGGTCTCAAAATCGCCAAACTAATGGAATGCACGTCTTAAAATCTCAAAACTAATATGCTAAACATGAGGGAGGAGGGTGTCCAGAAAAAGCGAGTACTACCCCTAGATATGTATACTCTGGATGGGATATCTGCTTATTTCAGATCTCGAAACTTGCGGCCGCCTTACATGGGGCAAAACTAAACCTCGACTTGACACACGCGAGAGAAGTTCACCAGACCAGCCCATCTTAACCTTATTAGTATGGTCTCGCCTTTCTCTACTTTATTCTGACTATGGTTAAGCGATTATAGTCAATTTCTCCTCTCTTACTACTGACCAACCTGGTGAACAAGCCTTCGTCTTTTCTATTCTAAATGACCTAGAGCAGCTAGTCCAGCAACCCACCCTATCCCGGATCGCTTTGGAGATCGGCCCAACATTCTTGATTTATTTCTGACTTCTAACCCTTCTTCTTATACTGTCAATCTTTTCTCTCCTTTGGGCTCCTCCGACCATAAACTTATCTCCGTTACCTGTCCTATCTCTTCAGTACGGCCACCTGATCCTCCCAGCCGGCGGCGCTTATGGCACTTTGGCGCTGCCGACTGGGAGGCTCTTCGGCAGTACTTCTTTGATTTCCCATGGAATGACTTCTGCTTCCATGGCAGGGGACCCTTGAAGAGTGCTTAACGCATTACCGAGGTAATCCTCTCGGGCATGGAAGCGTACATTCCATTTGCTTTCTCTCAGTCTAATGCAAAAGAATCTTGGTTTACTCACGCTTGTTCTACTGCTGTCCACAACAAGGAGGAAGCATTCAAACGGTACCGACGCCTTAAAACTCTAGAATCTCATTCTTACTATGTTTCTGCCCAGAATCAAGCCAAATCTGTTCTTTGACTTGCCAAGCACTCATTCATCAATAATAAATGCACTGAATAATTGCAATCACAGAAACCTGGCTGGATTCAAGTATAAACGATGGTGAAATAAACATTCAAGGTTTCAATATGATTAGGAATGATCGCAATAGGCATGGGGGAGGAGTATGTCTGTATGTAAAAAACAACCTCACACACACAACTAGGACCGACCTCCATGTAGAAAATCACGAAGCTCTGTGGATCGATCTACACCTGCCGAGGACAAGACCCATCACAATTGGGTTATGCTATAGGCCACCAAAAGACACACAATTCTTGACCAAATTTGAACGAACTTTGTCATCGCTAGACCCTCGGAATGAATCCATTATACTAGGGGATTTTAACCTGTATTACAAACAACGAAATGGTAGGCTTGTACGAGAATATAGGCATATACTGACAATGCACAATCACAAACAACTCATCACAACCCCCACACATATCTCTGAGAACACTGCCACAATAATAGACCACATAAACTGTAACAGAGAGGACAAAATATCCCAATCAGGGGTTATACAGACTGGGATAAGTGATCACTTCGTCACATATTGCACACAAAAAACCACAAAAATTACCCTAGAGAATCACAAGGTTATCAAAACAAGGTCACTCAGAAACTACAATAAAGAAAAATTTCTGGACATTTTATGGAATACAGACTGGTCTCCAGTGTTTAGAAGTACAAACGTTAATGACGCATGGGTTGGCTTCAGAACCATCATCACAAACATTCTAGACGAAATAGCTCCTCTGAAAGACATACGAATTAAAGCAAGGTCAGACCCATGGATCAACAATGACATACTACACCATCTGGAACACAGAGACAATCTGTTAAAAAGGCTAGCGAAACATAGACAGGATCAAGGTCTGAAACATGAGTTCAACAGGGCCAGGAATAAACTAAGTAGGAAAATAAAATCAGCGAAAACTAATTATTTTCACAATAAGGCAGAGGAATATCAGAATAATCCAAAGAAACTATGGAGGCACCTAAAAACAACAGGCTACAGCAACAAGACAAGGGGTTCGTCTAACACTAATATTGCTCTCACCATTAATGATCAGGTTTGCCACGATAAACGACAAATTTCAACCTACTTCAACTCCTTCTTCACCTCCATAGCAAACACACTTGCACAGAACCTACCTCAACCTCTCAATAAATACACGACAACAACGGCCACCTTTCGAAATTTCTACAGAGATAAAGACATACACCCGAACACATTTGGATTGCAAAATGTTACACCAAAATACACTTTTGACGAGCTGTCTAACCTAAATGTACATAAAAGCACAGGACCAGACAAAATTCCTGCCAAATTTCTACGAGATGGAGCCATTGGTATAGCAGGCCCCCTAACCCACATCATCAACTTGTCAATTAACACCAACACTGTACCTGCTGAACTGAAGGAAGCTATTGTAACCCCTCTATTCAAGAAAGGAAATAAACTAGAAGTTGGTAACTACAGACCAGTTAGCATATTATGTATTGTATCTAAAATCCTTGAAAGAGCGGTATACACCCAAATTGAACACTACCTCAAACAAAATGATCTATTCTATAAGTTTCAATCAGGTTTCAGATGCATGTACTCGACAGACTCCTGTCTCATCCACTTAACGGATCACATTCGTAAAGAAATGTCTAAAGGTAACTACACCGGTATGGTTCTTCTTGATCTACAAAAAGCGTTTGACACAGTAGACCATGATATCCTATGTAATAAACTACAAGCAATGGGCATAGGGTCTGTGAACTGGTTTAAATCTTATCTTAGTGGTAGATCCCAAAGAGTAAAAATTGATGATAATATATCTAATCCTATGCCAATTAACTGTGGGGTCCCGCAGGGAAGCATCCTTGGTCCCTTACTCTTTCTCTGTTATGTGAACGACATGGAACTGAGCGTCTCATGTAAATTATTACTGTATGCAGACGACAGCGTGCTTCTGGTTTCAGGAAAAGACCCAATAAGTATTGCCGCTTCACTTTCCAAAGAACTAGAATCATGTAGTGAATGGCTAGTGGACAATAGACTATCTCTTCACCTGGGCAAGACGGAAGCCATCTTATGTGGAACAAAACGCAAACTGAAAGACATTGTGGGCTTCTCGGTCAACTGTCATGATATTCCTATAACAACAGTGTCACAAGTTAAATATCTCGGACTAAAACTGGACGCGAGTTTGTCAGGTGAAACAATTTTGGAATCTATCCTGACTAAATGTAGAGCACATATAAAATACCTGTATAGACAGGTGGGATGCTTGCCCGCGGCGACCAAAAAGACCCTCTGCCAAGCGCTTGTTCAATGTCATTTTGACTATTCTGTGTCATCCTGGTACTCTGCATCATCTAAATCAGCACAGCACAAACTTCAGGTCACTCAAAATAAAATGGTTAGGTTCATGCTGAACCTAGGACCCAGATCACAATCATGTTGGCCAGGAACAACTTCAGTCACTAGGTATGCTCAATGTCTCTGACAGGGCCAAACAAATCAGGCTCACTAATGCCTTCAACATTTTCTATGACAGAGCTCCAGAGTATCTAAAGAATGATTTTGTTAAAGCAAATGAGAGAAGTGGACATAATACAAGAAACAGGATGTTTAATTTTAAGGTCCCGAGAATCCAAGGACAGGGTAAGCAAACATTCTTCTTCACTGCCATCAAAGACTGGAACGACCTACCCCAGTCAGTCCGTGAAAAGAGAACACTGTATTCCTTCAGACGTAGCCTGAAGGAACACCTGAACCGGACAGCTGCGAGAAGGGAGCACCAAGCTTATGTCTACTACTAAATGCGACATAAGAGATAGACAAACCAAACTGAAATGATTACTGATTACGGATTATTGATATTTACTATAGGATGTAAGGTATCTTGAAATAACCCCCTAGAAATACTTTCTCTAAAGTATCTTTCTTTATCCTCCCCATTTTCCCCAGCTAACCTAATCCCACAAGGACCCCAATGGAAATACGCCTAACGGCCTTATTGGGCTATCCTTAGTTGGAATTATGCAAGGCTGGTACATGTCATATTTGTAATATACTATGTGGTACCAACTCTGTAAATTGCTAACTGAATAAATATTATTATTATTATTATTATTATTAACTATCCAACTCTAGCTCTTCCCAAGCTTTCTGGCATCTAGCCAAAAACCTCTCCAACAATTTTTCTTCCTCGTCTTTCCCTCCTCTTTTCCACTCTGATGGCACAACCATCACTTCTTCCTCTGACAAAGCTGAACTCTTCGCTCAAACTTTTTCTAGAAACTCCACCTTGGATGATTCCAGTGCTATTCCTCCCTCTCCACCCCCCTCTCTCCTACTTATGCCTAATATCCTAATCTCTTCTAAAGATGTACTTTCTACCCTCTCTGGGCTTAATACTAAGAAGGCGTATGGTCCGAACGGTGTTCCTTCTGTTGTACTCAAAAACTGTGCTTCCATGCTGACTCCCTGCCTAGGCAAACTCTTTCGTCTCTGTCTCTCCTCTAACGTCTTCCCTTCATGCTGGAAGTTTGCTTTCATTCAACCTGTCCCAAAGAAGGGTGACCGCTCTCAACCCTCCAACTATCGTCCAATTGCTCTCATCTCTTGTATCTCTAAAGTTTTTTAAACTATTCTTGCTTCCAAATTTCTTAAGCATTTCTCTTCTCATAATCTGTTCTCAGATCGCCAGTATGGCTTCCTTAAGGGTCGCTCTACTGGTGATCTTCTTTCATATCTTACTAACTCTTGGTCATCCTCCTTTCGGAACTTCGGTGAGACCTTTTCTTTTGCGCTAGAAATATCGAAGGCCTTCGATTTAGTCTGGCACAAATCTTTAATTTCTAAACTGCCATCCTTCAGTTTCTATCTCTCCATCTGTGCCTTTGTCTCTAATTTCCTTTCCGGCCGTTCCATAGCTGCGGATGTGGACGGCCATCGCTCACTTCTTCATCCTATCAACTCCTGTGTTCCTCAGGGCTCTGCCCTATCTCCTATTCTCTTTCTAATTTTCATAAACGATCTTCTCAATTGTACCTTCAGTCCCATCCATTCATACGCAGATGACTCTACCTTACACTACTCGATTAGTTTTCCAGAACTCCCCACCCAGCCAGCAATCCCTGAAAGACAAACGTAATGAAGCCATAGAACACTTATCTTCTGATCTAACTTTAATGCTTCCAAAACCCAATTTCTCCATCTATCTACCTGTCCGGAACTCCCAATGGACTATCCCTTATTCTTCAACAGCACAAAAATCAATCCTTCATCTTCTCTCAATATTCTTGATGTCTCTTTTTCTTCAGCTCTCACTTGGAAGGACCATAATACCAATCTTGCTATGGCAGCCTCCCAGAAGCTGGGTGTGCTCAACTGCGTCAAGGGGTTCTTTACCCCTGCACAGCTTCTTGCTCTGTACAGGGGCACAGTGCGTCCTTGTATTGAGTATTGTTCACATATGTTGGGAGAATCCTCTCACACCGCACTTCTAGAGAAAGTAGAAAGGAAGGCCTGTCGTATCATTAATTCCCGCCCACTGACCAACTCTCTGCAAACTCTCTCTCTTCGCCGCAATGTTGAATCTCTCTCGCTATTCTATCGCTACTACAATAACCAGTGCTCCTCAGAGGTCTCCCAGTGCATACCACCTCCTCTACATAGGGTATGTGATACTCGTCTTGCAACACAATTATTGTTATTATTATTATTATTATTATTAATCCCACCCCTACTCTGTGCAACTCTCCAACCCAAGAGTGAAATGTTACTCTCAGTCTTTCTTCTATTCAACAGTCGAGCTCTGGAACTCTCGCCCAGAATCTGTCTTTCCCTCCTCCTATGACTTAAATTGCTTCAAACTCTGTGTGTCAAGGCATTTTTAGCTCGAACGTTCCTTGATTTTGGCCCTGTCACTCTTTCAACTAGCAATCCTGTAATTTCAAAAGGAACTGGCCTTTGGCCAGGAAATTTTTCTACTGAAAAAAATTACAAAATTATCTTGAAAGGGGCTCTAGGGGGTGAATTTTTTAAGCTTGATGGAGGTCTAGCGAGGAAACTCAGATATATATAAATATATAAATATATAGAAAAAAAAGCACTACCCCCTTAACCCTTACAATCCCAGCGATGGCAGAGAGCTGTCAGTAGATAAATCACTCCCCAGTCCCAGCGACGGCTGCCGTAATATACAATCCTTGTAACTGGAAGTATCAGGCAGTGCCTGGTACCACAACGTTTGAGCACTGCTCCAAGACCTTGGCAACACTTCTCAGCTTATATCCAAGCCCCCACAGGCTGGGAGAGGCAATATTCCTCCATCTTTTGAGATGGGAGGTTGTTATATCTTGCCTCTGAAGCCATTTTGGCCACATTGCTTGGGACTGGGGGGTACATTTATGGTAGTACCCTGTGGTACAGTAGGGGTCAATGCACAAATCTATAACTACTCTGTCTCTGTATCATATGTACGCCAAGTTATAGTAATTGACGCCCCTATTTCACTACATAATCTTCCAAATAATTGAGACATTTTGATGGGAACTTTTGCCATCTACTATCAGCTGAAAATTATGGACTGGTGGACTTATCACTATCATTAACCCCTTCTGTGCCGGTGACGTCTTTTTTTATATTATGCTAGCTATATTTAGACGATTTTGGGCAGTTTAAGAAGGATCTGTGGTAGTATAAAGGGTTAAGTGAGATAGTTCGAAGCCTGTTAGTGGCTAGAGGTCCTTTTGAGCTGAATAAAATCGTCTAACAGTAGCCACAATAAAGTTAAAAGGACGGTACAAGTAATGAAAGGGTAAAGGGTAGGTTAATAGTTTGTTCCATAGACCTCCACCAAGCTTAATATCACACACCCCTTAGACCCCCTTTGAAGATAAATTTGTAAATTTTTCGACAGAAAAATGTCCAGGCCGAAGGCCGCTTCCATTTAAAATATAGGCTCGCAATCGCTCGCCAGGAAAAAAATTGACACCTAAATGGCACGAAAGGTCTTAAAATTGACATAAATGGGGCGAAAGTTCTAAATATCACCAAACTAATGGGGCGAACGTCTTACAATCGCAAAAGCAATGGGGCTAAAAATGAGGGAGAAAGGGGTCCAGAAAAATATCCCTAAAGTGGAAAGCTCCCCTTAACCCCTTCTGTACCGGGGACGCCTTTGACATTATATTCTGGCAACTATTAGACGATGTTATTCAGCTTAGGAAGGGCGCCTACTAATAAAAAGGCTACAGACAAT
>JAGKTK010027833.1:0-16400 GCA_018397895.1 Paralithodes camtschaticus
CGGAGTAGACTATACGGGAGCGATTCAAATTAGGGAATCGCCCGGTAATATCACAAAGATATATGCCGTACTCTTCACATGTGCGGTAACCAGAGCGATTCACATTGAATTGATTGACGACTTATCCAGTGAGGGGTTTTTACATACTCTAAGACGCTTTGCAGTTCACAATGTTTTCCCTCAAATGATTCTGAGCGATAATGCAACTTGTTTTGTCCGGGCATCCAAATATCTCAAGGATATAATGGATGACCCACAGGTTGTGTGTACCCTCACTGGAAAGAGATGTCAGTGGAAATTTATACCAGCACATGCACCATGGTTCGGGGCGATTTGGGAGAGGACAATAGGAATTGTCAAGTCTGCCATGAAGAAGGTATTAGGGAGGGCCCTGGTGAACAAAAAGGAGTTGCAAACAGTCTTGACGGAGATTGAGATGTCTGTCAATGACAGGCCCTTGACCTATACCTCGGCAGATATTGATGATCTCTTGCCCATTTCGCCTTCCATGCTAACACGTGGACGAAATCTTAATCCATTTCCTTGGTCGTCGGTAACCAACGAAGATATACAAGACCCTACGTTCGGAAATGCTGACGCCACACGTCGTCGTTTCCAGTATATGAACAAGGTGTCACACGATCTATGGAAAAGGTGGTCTCAAGAATATTTGCTGTCTCTTCGCGAATGTCACTCGAATATAATCAAGGGGACGAATCAACGGTGGCCTTGTATCGGGGATATTGTATTGATTCATGATGAGCGTCCTAGATTATATTGGAAGCATGGTAGGATTGTCAATTTGTTCCAGGGCATTGATGGTCATATTAGGGTTGCTAGATTACAGACTTCGACTGGGATTACTACTCGCCCAGTCATAAGGTTATATCCCTTGGAGCAGAATGTAGAACTGCCTGATGTTACCGGTATCTCTACTGATATACCTCCACAGGGGAGTGCTGGTGACAGTGCTCCTCAGGGTGGAGCTGTTGATAATGAGAAGGATGATCCTCCTCTGGCTTCCAGTGGCGCTCGCCCCAAAAGGAGGGCGGCTATGAGTTCCGTGGATCTTTGGAGATCTAAGATTAACCAAGATGATCTTTGAATCTTTGATATCCTTTTTTGTATATAGCTACGGTATATTGTTTTTGGTGGTGGGCAGTATGTCGGGAATAGTGTGTGATGATCCCAACAGTTTTAAGTCCAATTGGGTATTTGAATTTGGCGGTATTGTATAGTAAGTACGATTTCGGCTAGTACCTTATGTACTGTAGTTTATTATTAATTATAGGTTAAATATTAACTGTAATGCATAAATGTATAAATCAGGTCTAGATGTATCATGAAACCAAATCATAGGTTAGAAATAGTATGAGCCGGCAGTCATATGTATTCTTGCGAAGCGAAGAGCGCTGGCCAACAGTCTCATCAAATCAACCATACAACCAACACCTCCCCCCGGCTCTGACTCAATCTATAGTTCACCATGTGCTACCGCTATTAATCTATATCTACAGTCCTACATCACCAGTCTTCTAAGCTAAGTTCATTATGTATTGATATTGTATTATGTGAACATTCCTACATGTCATCCATATGAATTAGCCGTGTGTAAGAGGACCGGAATCCACCCATAGAATTATTCGTATTGGTAATTATTATTTAACTTATTGTTGGGATTAATTCATGTACCAGTGATTTAATAATTTAACCTATCTATATATATTCCCCACAATTCCTCTGGATTTTCAACTTTAGGGTTCAAACTATCTGTCATTCTCAAACTAAATATTTCTGAGCTGTCTATCTTTCCCTGAACTCTACCGACTTTCCCAAATTCTTTGACAATCTAAATTCAAAAGTGGAACACATTCGCCCCATTTCTCCTTTCTCAGAAATCTCTATCTTAGGAGATTTCAACTTTCACCACCGCCAATGGCTCTCCTCTCATACTACTGACCAACCTGGTGAACAAGCCTACGTCTTTTCTATCCTAAATTACCTAGAGCAGTAGGTTCAGGAAACCACCCGTACTACTGATCGCTTCGGAGACCGGCCCAAAATTCTTGACTTGTTTTTAAGTTATAACCCTTCTTCTTACACTGTCGATCTTTTCTCTCCATGGGCTCCTCCGACCATAAACTCATCTCTGTCACCTGTCCTATTTCTCCAGTACGGCCACCCGATCTTCGAAGCCGGCGGCGCTTGTGACCCTTTGGCACTGCTGACTGGGTGGCTCTCCAGCAGTACTTCTTTGTTTTCTCATGGAATGATATTTGTTTCCACAGAGAGTGCTGAACGCATTACCAAGGTAATCCTATCGGGCATGGAGGCACACATTCCATTTTCTTGTTCTTAGACTAATGCAAACAAATATTTGTTTACTCATGCTTGTTCTAATGCTGTCCGCAATAAGGAGGAAGCATTCAAACGGTACCAACGCCTTAAAACTCAAGGATCTCATTCTTCCTATGTTTCTGCCCATCATCAAGCCAAATGTTATCTTCGACTTGCCAAGCACTCTTTCATCAATAATAAATGCACTGAACTATTCAACTCTATCTCTTCCCAAGCCGAGACTTTTTCTATTGCACTAGACATATCGAAAGCCTTCCATAGAGTCTGGCATAAATCTTTAATTTCTAAACTACCCTCCTTCGGTTTCTATCCCTCCATCTGTGCCTTTGTCTCTAATTTCCTTTCCGGCCGTTCCATAGCCGCGGTTGTGGACGGCCATTGTTCACTTCCTCACCCTATAAACTCCGGTGTTCCTCAGGGCTCTGTCCTATCTCCTATTCTCTTTCTAATTTTTATAAATGATCTCCTTAACTGTACCTTAATTCCCATCCATTCATATGCAGACGACTCAACCTTACACTACTCCATTACTTTTTCAGAACGCCCCAGCCAGCAATCCCTCAACGACAAACGTAATGAAGCCATACAACTCATGAATTCTGATCTAAATACTATTTCCAATTGGGGCAGAGAAAACCTTGTTAACTTAAATGCTTCCAAAACCCAATTTCTCCATCTATCTACCCGTCAGGATCTCCCAGCGGACTATCCCTTATTCTTCAACAATACAAAAATCAACCCTTCATCTTCTCTCAATATTCTTGGTGTCTCATTTTCTTCTGCTCTCATTTGGAAGGACCATATTACCAGTCTTGCTAAGGCAGCCTCCCAGAAGCTGGGTGTGCTCAACTGCCTTAGGGGGTTCTTTTCCCCTGCACAGCTTCTTGCTCTGTACAGGGGCATAGTGTGCCCTTGCATTGAGTATTGTTCACATGTGTGGGGAGGTTCCTCTCACACCGCTCTCCTAGACAAGGTTGAAAGGAAGGCCTTTCGTATCATTAACTCCCGTCCACTCACCAACTCTCTGCAATCTCTCTCTCTCCGCCGCAATGTTGCATCTCTCTCGCTATTCTATCGCTACTATAATAATCAGTGTTCCTCAGAGCAATCCCAGTGCATACCACCTCCTTTACGTAGGGCACGTGGTACCCATCTTGCAACTCAATCCCACCCCTACTCTGTGCAACTCTCCAACCCAAGAGTACTCTCAAACTTTATTCTACTCAACAGCTGAGCTCTGGAACTCTCTCCCAGAATCAGTTTGTCCCGCTTCCTATGACTTAAATTGCTTCAAACTCTGTGTGTCCAGGCATTTTGGCTCGAACGTCCCTTGATTTTGGCCCTGTCACTCTTTCAACTATGGGGGAGGCACTCGCTATAGGCAGTTATGCCTTTTGCCTCCCTCAATCACATAGAAAAAAGAAAAAAAAAATCTGAACCAAAAAACCCCAACAAAATTCTTCCTCATCTTTCCCTCCCCTTTTCTAATCTGATGGCACAACAATCACATCTTCCTCTGACAAAGCTGAACTCTTCACTCAAACTTTTGCTAGAAACTCCACCTTGGATGATTCCGGTGCTATTCCTCCCTCTCTCCTACTTATGCCTAATATCATAATCTCTTCTAAAGATGTACTTTCTACCTTCTCTGAGCTTAATACTAAGAAGGCGTACGGTCCGGACGGTGTTCCTCCTGTGCTTCCGTGCTGACTCCCTACCTAGGCAAACTCTTTCGTCTCTGTCTCTCCTCTAACGTCTTATTGCTGGAAGTTTGTTCTCATTCAACCTGTCCCAAAGAAGGGTGACCGCTCTTAGCCCTCCAACTATCGTCCAATTGCTTTCATCTCTTGTATCTCTAAAGCTTTAGAAACTAGCCTTACTTCCAATTATCTTAAGCATTTCTCTTATCATAATCTACTCACAGATCACCAGTATGGATTCCTTAAAGGTCGCTCTACTGGTAATCTTCTTTCATATATTACTAACTCTTGGGCATCCCCCTTTCGGGACTTCGCTGAGACCTTTTCTATTGTGCTAGACATATCAAAGGCCTTCGATAGAGTCTGGCACAAATCTCTAATTTCTAAACTACCCTCCTTCGGTTTCTATCCCTCCACCTGTGTCTTTCTCTCTAATTTCCTTTACGGCCGTGCCATAGCTGCGGTTGTGGACGGCCATCGTTCACTTCCTCATCCTATCAACTTTGGTGTTCCTCAGGGTTCTGTCCTATTTCCCATTCTCTTTTTTATTTTCATAAATGATCTCAACTGTACCTCCAGCCCCATCCATTCATACGCAGACGACTATACCTTACACTATTCAATTAGTTTTCCAGAACGCCCCAGCAAGCAAACCCTTAAAAACAAACGTAATGTAGCCATACAACACTTTTCTTCTGATCTAACTACTATTTCCAATTGGGCCAGAGAAAACCTTGTTGCCTCTAATGCTTTCAAAACCCAATTTCTCCATCTTACTACCTGTCCGGAACGCCCAGAGGACTATCCCTTATACTTCAACAATACAAAAATCAATCCTTCATCTTCTCTCAGTATTCTCGGTGTCCCTTTTTCTTCTGCTCTTTCTTGGAAGGACCATATTACGAGTCTTGCTAAGGCAGCCTCCCAGAAGCTGTGTGTGCTCAACTGCATCAAGGGTTCTTTACCCCTGCACAGCTTCTTGCTCTGTACAGGGGCACAATGCGACCTTGTATTGAGTATTGTTCACATGTGTGGAGAGGATCCTCTCACACATCACTCCTAGACAAAGTATAAAGGTAAGCTTATCGTATCATTAACTCCCATACACTCACCAACTCTCTGCAATCTCTCTCTCTTTGCTGCAATGTTGCATCTCTCTCGCTATTCTATCGCTACTACAATAATCAGTGTTCCTCAGAACTCTCCCAGTTTATCCCACCTCATCTACATAGGGTACATAGTACCCATCTTGCAACATCATCCCACCTATTCTGTGCAACTCTCCAACTCAAGAGTGAAACGATACTCCGAATCATTCTTTATATTCATCAGCTGAACTCTGGAACTCTCCCTGAATCCATCTATCCCTCATCCTATGACTTAGATTGCTTCAAACTTCGTGTGTCCAGACCTTTTGGCTCGGATTTTGGCCATGTCACTTTTTCAACTCTAGGGGAGGCATTTGTTATAGGCAGTTTTGCCTGTTGTCTACCTCATCCACGTACAAAAAAAATAAAAAATAAAAAACAAGTGTCTCTCCCAGAGTCAAAAGAGTGACAGAAAGCCAAACTCAAGGGACGTTGTGGTCAAAATGCCTGGACACACAAAGTTCATAACAGCTTTAGTCATAGGATGAATGAAAGATTGATTGAGGGAGAGAGTTCCAGAGTTTACTAGTTGAGTAGAACAAAGACTGAGAAAATTTGCCAATTCTTGGATTGGAGAGTTGGAAAGAATAGGAGTAGGACTGTGTTGAAAGGCGGGTACCTTGCATTTGCCGCAAGGGAGAGGGTATGCACTGAGAGACCTCTGAAAACACTTATTGTTGTAATACCGATAGAAGAGTGAAAGAGATGCAACATTGCGGTGTGTAGAAAGAGTTTGTTTGGAACTGGTAAAATGAAGTGAGTTGATGAGACGAGATGTATTGGACTCCACTCTTTCGAGAAGTGCGGTACGGGTGGAACATCCCCACACATATGAACGATACATGGGTGTACTTTGCCCCTATACAGAGCAAGAAGCTGTGCAGGTGTGTAGAACCTACAGAAACGGTTGAGCACACCTAAATTCTGTGAAGCTGTTTTAGCAAGAGTGGTAATATGATATTTCCAGGAAAGGTTGGATGAAAAAGATACATCAAGAATATTAGGACAAGAGACTGAAACTGCATGTATGTGTGGAGCACTCGGTCTTAAAAATATTATGTATGTATGTATTGCGAGAAGATGAAAGGTTGATTTGTTTGTTGCTCAAGAGTAATTGATAGTCTTGTGGAGCATTGCGACGGGTAGATAGAGGGATAAATTGGGTCTTGGAGGCATTGAAGGCATCAAGATTTTCACTGCCCCAATCAGAAATAATTGATAGCTCAGATGATAAGCGTTCCATGGCCTCGTCACACAACTTTTGGTGTGATTGCATAATGGGTTGCTGTGAAAAAGTAGTTGAATAGTGTAAGGTAGAGTCATCAGCATATGAGTGGATGGGACTAGGAGTACAGTTGAGATCATTTGATGAATATTAGAAAGAGAACTGGAGACAGGACAGAACCCTGAGGAACACCAGAGTTGATAGGTTGAGGAAGTGAGTGATGGCCATCCACAACTGCAGCTATGGAACGGTTGGAAAGGAAGTTAGAGACAATGGCACAGATAGATGGATAGAAACCGAAAGAGGGTAGTTTGGAAATTAGAGATTTGTGCCAGACTCTATCGAAGGCTTTCCATATGTCTAGCGCAATAGAAAAAGTCTCACCGAAGTCTCAAAAGGAGGATGACCAAGAGTTAGTAAGATAAGGAAGAAGATCACCAGTAGAGGGACCCTTAAATAAACTATACTGACACTCCGAAAGTAGATTACGGGAAGGTATTAATTTTACTTAGGAAATTTTGAATTAAGAATAGTTTAAAAAATTTAGAGATGCAAAAAATGAGAGCAATTGGACGATGCAGCGAGTGCGAGGCACCTGCCTTTCAACACAGTCTCACTCCTATTCTGTCTAGCTCTCCAACCCAAGAATTAGCAAACTTTCTCAGACTTTCTACTACTCAACAAGTGCACTCTGAAACTCTCTCCCTCAATCAATCTTTCCTTCATCTTATGATTTAGGTATTTTGCCCCCAACGTCGAATTATTTCGAATCTCAATATCTTATGGGATGACAAGTTCTTCTTTCACATCATAAATACATATACCAAATAATATTAAAATGTTAGGAAAATCGAAATATAAAGTTTGCCACGATACAGTAAAGACCAAGGATAAGGAGTGGTACACAATGCAAATAATAAGGCAGTGTGTGTGTGTGTGTGTGTGTGTTCATATTATCATTAACCCACCAATTAACTTACAAATAAACCTAATTAATGAAATCAACGAAGCTACTGAATACATGTGGTGATCCAAGGATTTGAACCTAGGCTACTCACACCAAAACTTCACGCACTATCCATTACGCTATCAAGACAGTTTGTGCACAAACTCACGATATGTGTGTGAAAGAGTTACAAGGAGTGACAAGGAATAGTTAGCTTCTCAGAGACCTTGCAGTCCATTCCTAGGAGATATTCGAAGTGGAAGGAGAGAGATTGCTCAGTGCATTACTCTCATTACAGAGTGTACAGAACACTATCTACTCTCTTCTTGAACTGCTCTACTGAAGAACTGTTTACAACTTCAGTGGGAAGTTTGTTCCAGGTAGAACAGATCTTATAAAATTTGAAAAAGCTTCCAAAAATACTAGTGCTTAGCCTTTTCAATTATAATTTCCAGCCATGGGTGCATCTTGTATTTATAGTGAGGCTACACATTTGGCTATAATCCACATTGTCAAACCCATAAAGTATTTTAAAAACTTCAATGAGCAGACCTCGTAGTCTGCGTGTCTCCAACGGAACGAGATCAAGAGCTCTCAACCGGTTTTCATAGCTCATTCTTCTAAGTGATGGAATAAGTATTGTAGCTCTTGCTTGTACTCTTTCTAGTCACTCTATATCTTTCCTGAGTGCTGGAGACCAGAATTGCGCAGCATACTCCAGGAGAGGCCGTATCAGAGCGTTCTAAAGTGTGAGGACTATTTCCTTATTTCTACACTAAAGAGAGAGAGAGAGAGATGGGGGGGGGTTAAATAATGGTATTGGTCAAGGTAGTCAGACAGCCAGCCAGTATTAAACTAATGCCTTAAATTCCGAAGTAGGCAATGAAGGTCCACCAAGCTCCCGTTTTCTTTTAACTTACGCACAACCCTTGATTTAATTACTTCCAAAAAGAAAACGCGCGTTTTTATTCCAACTCAACCGTCGAAGTTCATGACACTAATGCACTCACAAATGTGTACGCAATTTTGTTGTCTTGAATATTTAGAGAATCATGATAGAAAAATAAAATATAGATTCTAATAGACATTGCATATCAAATAGAATTCCTCCCATGTAATGTTATTTAACACCTACTATAACCCCCCCCCCCCTTGTTGTGTTATTTCTACCTTTCATTGTTACCCACAAAGTCATGCAATATTGAATGATTCCCCTTGTTGAACACAATAAATATGAATATGTGTATTGTTTATAGCATTTGTACTTGAGTCTGGTCATTATACTTAGGCCAGAACTATACACCCTGGGCCTTTTATAACTCAATATAAACAACATACATTGATCTGACAATTCTACCATTTGGGAAGACACAACCGACAGATAGGTGTGGACATCTACAGCTTGTTATCTGTAGAATTCATTATGTAACAGAACGTTAGAGATCAAGATTTCTGGCTTAGTTATAGTGAATAAACTATGGGGATACTTTGTATATCTAATGCTTGATGACCAAATAGCTCATACAAAATAAAAATTAAATTTTAACTATATCATTCAATCTATAAACTAATGTTATGTATAGTGATCAGCTTGAAGTCAGTCTGCCACCTGCAATTGTAATTTTACATTTTGAGGTCATCCTTACCCAACAATATGCAGTGTATATAACTAATAAGTTGGCCGATTTCCCTTCTTCCTCTGGATTGTGTCGTTTCCTTAGCTTGCTCATTTTCTTTTAGGATAGCACCCCATAACATTTTCCATTTTCCTAGCTTGTTCTCCATCCTCTTTCTCACTCAATTTGTATCCTTTTCTCTGGAACATCTTTAATCGGAAGTGTTAAAGTCTGTGTCAATTTTGTTCTTATGTGTATAAAGGAGACAAAAGGCAGGTTGCATGTAACAAGTGTCTCCCCCAGAGTAAAAACAAGTGACAGAGAGCCAAATTTAAGGGATGTTGTGGTTAAAATGTCTGGAAACACACATTTTAAAGCAGTTTAAGTGATAGGATGAAGGAAAGATTGATTGAAGGAGAGAGTTCCAGAGTTCACTAGATGAGTACATTAAAAACTGAGTAAATTCTCCAATTCTTGGGTTGGAGAGTTGGACAGAATATGAGTGGGACTGTGTTGAAAGGTGGGTGCCTCGCAATCGCCGCACGGAAGGGTATATGCACTGAGAGAGCTCTGAAGAACACTGATTGTTATAATAGCGATAGAAGAGTGAAAAATATACAACATTGCGGCGTGTAGAAAGAGATTGTAGGGAGTAAGTAAGAGGAAGTACGATGATGAGGCAAAATGCTTTAGACTAGTCTTTTGAGAAGCGCGGCATGGGGGAAACTTCCCCACATATGCGAACAATGTTCGATATATAGGTATACTGTGCAGAAGCAGTGCGGGGGTGAAAAACCCATGGAGACGGTTGAGCACACACAACTTCTGGGAAGCAGCTTTAACAAGAGTTATAATATGATCTTTCCAAGAGATGTTGGATGAAAAGATACACCAAGAATATTGAGAGAAGATGAAGAGTTGATTTGTGTATTGTTCAAGATTAACTGAAAATCATGTGGAAGATTGCGATGGTTAGATAGATGGAGAAATTTGGTCTTGGAGGAATTAAAAGTGACAGACTCTATCAAAGGCTTTCAATATGTTTAGCGCAATAGAAAAAGTTTCACCGAAGTCCCAAAAGGAGGACAACCAATAGTTAGTAAGATAAACAAGGAGATTTCCACTAGAGTGACCCTTAAGTAAACCATACTGGTGATCTGAAAGTAGAGTATGGGAAGATTAATGCTTAAGAAATTTTGAATTAAGGATAGTTTTAAAAACTTTAGAGATGAAAGAAATGGGAGAAATTGGACGATAGTTGGCGAGTTGAGAGTGGTCACCCTTCTTTGGGACAGATTGAATGAGAGCAAACTACCAACAAGAAGGAAAGACGTTAGAGGAAAGGCAGAGACGAAAGAGTTTGCCTAGGCAGAGAGATGGCACAGAAGCACAGTTATTGAGTATAACAGGAGGAACACCATCCGGTCCATATGCCTTCTTAGTATTAAGCCCAGAGAGGGCAGGAAGTAAATTCGAAGAACAGATTTGGCTTGATTCCAGGCAGAAACATAAAAATCACGATATCATTTTTGTTTGAAGGCGACGGTATCGTTTGAATGCTTCTTCTTTATTGCGAACAGCAGTAGAACAAGCGTGAGTAAACATAGATTTGTTTTCATTAGACTGAGAGAATGAATATGGAATGTATGCCTCCATGCCCGAGAGGATTACCTTGGTAATGCATTCAGCATTCTCCGAGGGTTCCAGGTCACAGAAGCAAAAGTAATTCCATTGGAAATCGAAGAAGTACTGCCGAAGAGCCCCCAGTCGGCAGCGCCAAAATGCCACAAGGGTCACCGGTTAGAGAGGTCAGAAGGTCGCACTGGAGAGATAGGACAGGTAACAGAGATAAGGTTGTGATCGGAGGAGCCCAACGGAGAGAGAATATTCATAATATAAGCGGAAGGATTAGAGGTTAAAAAGAGGTCAAGATTGTTGGGCCGATCTCCAGGGCATTACGGGATAAGGGTGGGGTGCTCAACTAACTGCTGTTGGTAATTTATGATAGCAAAGATTAAGGCTTGTTCACCAGGTTGGTCAGTGGAATGAGAGGAGAGCCATTAGTGGTGGTGAACATTGGGAGAAGGGAGAGATAGAGAGAATGTGTTCCACTTTATACTTTAGAAGTAAGATGGTAAAAACAAAATGGATATTCAGTAGAATTAGGGGAGAGCTAAACAGCACAGATATATTTAGAGAGAGTGATAAGATAACTTAATCCATAGAGTTGAGAATTCAGAAGAGTCAAAGTTGGGAACTCGAGAACAAGATAAATTGTTGCGTACGTACACACAACATCCACCTTTAGTATTATAATGAGGATGAGATAGTACGAGGATACAGAGAAGGGTTTGCTGTCAGTAGTCCCAGATAACTGAGTTTTAGAGAGAAAGAGAAGATCAAGGGTGACAGAGAAGAGGTAGTGTTCCACAAAGTGGAAGTTAGAGGAAAGGCCACAAATGATGCAGACATGGATAGTATGAGAAAAAGGTAGAGTTCCAGTACATTTTGACGAGTAATTTCCAGAGGTTAGACCAGAGTACAACCACCTCCTAACAGTGCAAGTAGAAGGATTAGAGGATAGAAATACGTCAAGAGTTTTTAGCCGATCTTGAAAGCGGTGAGGGATACGAGTAGGGTGATGAATTAACTGTTCCAGGTCATTTAAGATAGACAAATATGCAGGCTTGTTCACCAGGATGGTCAGTGAATTGAGAGTAGATCCATAGGTGGTGGTGAACGTTGAAATTGCTCAAGATGCAGATTTCAGAGAAGGAAGAGGTGGATAGAATGTTTTCTACTTTAAAGGTAAGATAATCAAAGAATTAGGAAAGTCAGTAGAGCTCAAATTTGGCGATAAATACACAGCATAGAAATAAGTATTTTGACGAGCGACAAGAAACTTTGATCCAGAGTGTTCCAAATCCAGAGTAGTCAAAGACAGAAACAGGAGAACAAGTGAGTTTATTGTGCACGTAGACACAACATCCGCCTTTGGCTTTGGAATTAGGATAGATAATAAGTAACACACCGTTCTAACATTAATCATCAATTACAAACCCCAATGTACTTGAATAAACTAATGAAAACATATGGTCCTCCCGGGATTCGAACTCGGGACACCACACCCAGAACATAAGCACCTAAACCATTACATCACCAACACAGTTAAACGTTGAGCACATAATCAAGATTAATATCCATTTTCGAATTTTGGATATCAATCAAATTATGTACTCAGACCTAAGTGGATATGGAAAGCGTAATGTTTTAGTAATGTTTTGTTAAAGTAGGAGGAAACAGAAAAGAGGTTGCTGGTATTGCTTCAGACACCTGAGCCTCTGTAAGAAAAAGAAGAACAGGTTTGTTGGAGGAGAGGTGGTGTTCCACAGAGTGAAAGTTAGAGGAAAGGCCACAAATGTTGCAGAAGTTGATAGTTAGCAGTCCAGTACATTTTTAGGAGTCGTCACAAGGGGCCAAGTAGCTGCGAGCATTTATGGTCCCCCCACTGTGTACTCCGAGGCTGGGCGTTATTGTGCCATTTTTGTTTTCATTTTTGTATTTCTATTTTGAGATGATGGTGTAGTTTGAAATATGTTAGCAGTATTGATAGGGAGAGGTGTTTAGGAGAACAATCTGGAGTTGCCCTCTACAGTATGTTTGTAAGGCATGGAATGGGTTATAAACATGTGTGCAAATTTTCAATCTGACGTATTGGACCTCCAACCTCAGCATTTTCGCAACTGCATGTCTAGCATGTGCCAAAGGAAAGGCCATAACTAGGACCTTAGAACCCTCGGGTCTAATCAAAACAGCAAAACCCTTGCTTCTCCTCTTTTTATGGGCCCCCTAAGCCCATTCAATGGCAACAAGAACGTGGTTACGTTCGTGGACTCGCCCTCCAAGCTCCTGATCGCCTCACCCTTTAATGACCACACAGCCACTTCAATAGCCAATGCCCTCTTCACAGATATATTCCCCTACTTCGGCCTCCCACAGACACTCCACAGTGACAAAACTCTAGCTTTTACAAGGAGTATTTGGAAACACCTCGCTAAGCTACTGGGCTTCAAGAACTCACACTCATCTCCATTGGTCTCAGGGCAACTCCATAACCTAACCATTGGTCATTGCACATCAACTGGGAACAGCCCTAGCAGACAGCAAAACATTAGAATGACCCAACAAGTTATGCATAATCAAGTGGAGTTGGAACACAATACCCTAAGAAGATAGCATTTCGCTCCACACACACATCTTTAAATGGGAACCCCTGTTACTACCTGTCTCCCATTTTTCTGTTCACCGCACCCTCATCAAAAACACCAATCCAGCCCTAGTACAACCCAAGAATCGCCTCGCACAGCTCCAACACCATCTGGATTTACGAAAGGATAATTTACTCAAGCCAAGTCCTTTCATACTCCTGATAGCCAACTTGCCCAACCCAGAGAAACTTCAACCCGAGTTCATAGGCCCTTTTCTTTAAGTTAGTTGGAATTAATTTTCCCACATTGTTGTTCTCCAAGTTGATCCTGGCTCTTGCTGAACATCTTCACCATATCCGCTAGTTAAATTATGGATTTTCCTTGTCACTTGATTCTTATTCAATGAATGCAACAAGTTCTACAAAACCAATGCTACTCTGCAAATTGTTTTCCTTATCTTCAGGGAATTTCTAAACTCCTCGGTGGGCTGGTGGTTAAGGTCTTGGAGTGCTGCACTACTGGCCTGGGTTCGAGCCCTGGGTGGGTCATATCACAAAAATATTCAGTTGCGAGTTCGGCTCAGTTATATAATGATGTAAAACACTAAGCCATTATTTTATCATAATTGCTATTACTGTACATTACCATCACCTAGTTTTGCTAGTAACTTGGTGTCACCCAAACAAAGAGCAGGTGACTTGACTATGGAGTCCAGCCCATAAGTACATGCCTGGTGTAGTTCTCCAGGATTTCCTTATGCATCGCAGAGGAGGCATTTCTTCAGATTCAGACACTACTTCCTTGGAACATCTGCAGCGTTTTGTCACATATTCTGTTACATCATTTGTGAACTCATTAGCTTGCCATTTGTTTAGCTTATTTATCCTGGTTATATTTATCCCTACATAATTTGTACTATTTCGCATTATGATTTGCTAGTGTGCCATTATCCAATGAGCTTACCTCCCTGGGATTCAGCAAAACCTCAGTGTAAATATGTACTCCACCTGTTCACTCTTAAGCACCAGTTGAGCTACCGGTACCACGAGACGAAGTCAACAAAGATGGTTGTATACCCTGCACCAACGTCTTCTCTCCGATTGAGCTGAAAATACTAATTTTGTCTTCATTGCACCACGGCAGAGATAACAGTGACCAATTCATTGTGTTTCCATCATTGACGATTGTAGAGGAACATTGAAGTGAACGACTTTCCTCAGCATCTATAGTTTCTGCAATGCAAAATATATAAATGTCGGCTAATATTATCTTTACATCTGAAATACAAATGTTAAATACATACAGTATATATTGAGATATACATTAAAGAATATTAACAGTCCATAAAAGTTTCGGTCAGGATAATACAGATTATTCTATTTTATCGAAATAAGACAAACCCGCTTTTCTTGTATGGCAAAACTATGTACTGTATAGAGAACAATATTTGTGTTATATAATTGTCTATTACATATCCAAATGTCAGCTAAATGACGTAGTGGTCTGTTGATTGGGGGCCGCTGTCTTAGCTCGGTGGGTGGGGGGCTCCTTCCCGTGTGTCTCCTTAGAGCTTGGTATGTTGTGCTTGGTCCTAGACGTCCCTTGCATTCTGTCCCCAATCTAACCCTCTTTACTGCTGTTTCTCTCTCTGAACTCCTTCCTTCCAATACTTCTTATCTTTATTCAATTACTCATCCCTTCTGGTTTGGATACGACTTCCATAGTCGGCCAGTCGTATTACCAGCACCAGTTCTCACATATATGTTTTGCACTTGCTTTAGGGATTATTAGAGTCATAGTCACATGGAGTCATATTATTGGGTGCTTCTAATTATTGGGTTGTTCTTTGTTACTATTTAATGCTAGACAGTGGAGGGTATTTTTGGTCGTTGTCTGAGTTATGTATATGGCAAGTCAGAGCCTGTACGACTTCGACGAAGCTAGGTAGCCTGTAACCCTTGTGCAAATTTTTCCTTTGCGAGCATAGCAGTATACAAGCGAAGGGCTTTTGCCTACTCTTGCTTGTATGCTTGCTACCTCATTTTGTTGACCTTTGTGGAGCGCCAGGGTAAGACCAGATACTTGAGATCTGGACTTACCAAGAGAGCCTCCTAGTCACTTAACGTAACATAAGGGAAATCTGTTCATGGGAGACAGTAGGCTACGAGCATGCTTGAGCTCTGCCTAGGCTCCTTGTACCTTTTATGCTGCTGCTAGACTTTATTAGTAAGAAAGACAGCATTGTGTTTATTAACTTTAACTGCAGCAATTATTCACATATTATTTTAGCCTAGGTTGATGCATGGTGCACAACCCAGTTTGGCTGTTACTCTGGCTAAAGAAGTACTGTTTTTGAGTGGCTGTTATTAGTGCTGTCACAGAGTTGTTGCACTCCCTTGTTTTATATATATGTATCCTACTTGTTGGTGTATTTAACCCCTTATTGGCGGCGCGCAACATAAGTCGAGTATAATAAATCTGGACTATCTGGCGGCGCGCGACATAGGTCGAGTTGGTATTTCCCGCCGTAATTTAAGTGGAAAGCAAAATCTAGCGGTCAGGCAGTGTACTACTAAGTCCCACCCACACATCCCCACCGCATAAGCTTGGCTCAGTACCGCTCTAGCCGCCACAATGGAGAGACAAGATTTGCCTGTGTTCGATTCGGTGCCCGGCCCCAGTACGTCGCGCCAGCCAAGGCGTAGGGCCCCGCTCTCAGCCGAGGAGTTAGTTCTGCTGATGAACTCTTCAGCGGTATCTAGAATATCGTTGAATGAAAGCATGGAAGGGCTTGGTGATAGTGGGGGAAGTGAGGAGGAAGAAGAACTGGAAGATAACCCTGTCATCGGTTTTCACAGACGCCATAACTTGCGGGGCGAAGATGGCGAAGATAGTGACGAGGAGCTTGGTGAACACACTGGTGTGGGTGTTGGTAAGTACAATGTACATTTATATTATTTGAGAGATTGATAGAGATTATATATATTATTATTTTATTATATATCGGTGTACAGTAGAATACATTCCTTACGCATGTAACTGAAATTGCTCGCAAGTTTGATTTCAAGCGTTTGAAGATTGTGGTGTTGGTCTTCATATATTACGTTTCCATTCATTATTTGTATAGGCGTAGGCTATATAATACATATATATCGGTGTACAGTAGAATACATTCCTTACGCATGTGACTGAAATTGCT
>JAGKTK010027834.1:0-16400 GCA_018397895.1 Paralithodes camtschaticus
TAACATCGAGACTGTTCATACTAGTTTGAGTACACTAAGTATGGACAATAGGGTCCGCTAATAGGGCTCTTCTTAACCCACCATAATTGGCTTTTCTGAAATCAGGTATTAATGTTGTATTCTCTCTGGTATTACCTTTCCATTGTATATTAAAATACACAGAATTGTGGTCACTATTTCCTAGGTGGTCCCCTATCTCTACATTATTTATCATATGTTCATTGTTACTGAAAACTAAATCGAGAATATTATTACCTCTAGTCGGCGTATCTATGAATTGAAATAAAAAACTATCTTGTACTACCTCAATAAACTCCTCAGAATCAGAGTCGCCTATTTGATGCTGCCAATCTATATTCGGAAAATTAAAATCTCCCATAATGCACACATTGCTAAACCTTGATGCCATTTTAAAGCGGGGGAGGACACTACATAAAACTTTCAATATCTGTTTAACGGTTGAGATTTGGACATTTTGTAATAGAACATGTTATGCTTAGAATACCTTGTTTTATAATTTCCCAAAGTTATGACCTTTCCTCCTGGGACTCCCTGCATACAGTATATATGATCTCTGGAGAGAGAGAGATTATGAGATTATCTTCTCTCTTTCTCTCTCTCTCTGTAGGCAACAACATATAAATATTCAATTCAACCATAAACAACTTTACTCTTCAATAGGAAGATACTAAAACAACATCACCACCACCAGTACTACCACCACCACCACTTCCGCCAACAACAACAACAACAACATTATCACCACCACCGCATCATCAACAAGACAACAACAAAAACAACTGGTATTCAGACATTCAGTTTTCATATCCGGAAGNGAGAGAGAGAGAGAGAGAGAGAGAGAGAGAGAGAGAGAGAGAGAGAGAGAGAGAACAGTATATTTATGTATTTGCTAACACTTAACCCATTGGCTGTGGCTATGTTTGGGCTATTTAGGGCATATTCAGGCACTCCTGAATGATAAATCAAGCATCTGCATTAAATTAACTGTATTCTGCCGAAAACTAGGCGAAAGTAGCTTCAAAATGAGACCAGAACGGGCCCCGTACGTGGTCTGCTTCACCCGCAGCGGTGCCAGTGAAACGCGGGAAACCCGCTATTTGGTAGCACTCGCTTGCTTGGCTACACTGTTGTGAGAGAGAGAGAGAGACAGCCTACCTCAGTGAGCCGCTCGCTGCTCTGAGGGACGGAGGTGGGCCCCTCACGCTCCCGCCCACTGACACTCGATTTTTACGGTTTTTACAGGCTTTTAAAGCCTGGAAATTGCTGTAACTTGCCAGGACGTTCCAGAACGTCACCCACAGCGAAAGGGTTAAAGGTGAATTACATAAGCTGCATACCTCGTAAGATGTATATTTTGTATGCATCAAAACATATTGAGGATGCTCAGGTTTGGGTATATATATATAATAAAGTAAATTTACGTCGGTAAAGAAAACAAATATTAAACAGTTTAATATCTGACGGCGTCTGATAGTTGACTGTCCTGCAAAGTTCCCGCCATCCAGTATTGTTGTCATAAATCCGATGATGATGTCATAAATCCCGATAGTTGTCAGGCAACAGAAATTTACCTTTAATTTGACCCTATTTATTTTATGTGTTAGGGGCAAATATAAGGATATTCCCGATAATGGTGTAATACTAGAGCATTTAACGTTCTGCTAGATAACTTCTCTCACTCTTTTATCATCTTTGTGTAATTCACCTTTAACTATACAGTATATGTATAACTCAGATATAGATAGACGTAAATAATTATCCGGCTCTCATTATACCAAACAAATTAACTGATAAACTGAGAAATTTTATGGACTAACACTGTGTATGTGTTGATAGTAAACCCTCGCTATCTCGGACTAATTGGGGGGAGACCCAGTCCGAAATGTCCGATTTTCCGAGATGTCCGAAGTCCGACTTATGTCCGACTTAGGAGACGAAAATGTCCGAATTGGAAGAGGGAGTCCGAGCCACCAGAGAAAACTGAGACTTCCCTATGAATAACAACGTAGATTCAAGATAAATTACAGTACCTGTACAGTATCCAGCAGACATATATTATAAATATCACTTTCCTTCTCCATTTCACTGTCCTTCTCCACCTCACTGTAGCCTTAGATCTCGGAATTTGCCCTTAGATCTCGGAATTTTCCGAGATATATGACACCTGTCCGACAGACCATGTGGCCCCTCGGAGTTTTCCCCTTACATCTCGGAATTTTCCGAGATATACGGCGAACTTTCCGAGAGGCCGATGCCAGTCCGAGAAGTGCGGGTTTCCGACTTCTAGAGGTCTGAGATAGCGAGGGTTTACTGTACTTTGATGATGGGTATATTGGTGGCTTATATTGCCTTATATTAGTTGTGATTAGTTAAGTGATTGGTTTACAAGTTGATAATGAGAGAGTGAGGGTAATGAAGACAGGTAGGCTTTAGTAACATAATAGTGTGCCTGCTCTAAAAATGTTTGTAAGGTTGTTGTTGTTGTTCCCCTGGCTGTCTGACCGAGCAGCCCCAAGGTCCCGCGCAAGGCCAAGGCCATAACCAAGCATCCCCACAGAACCCTCCTAGCTTTGCCACTAAGAAAGCCTAGGTGACCGTAGCCGCTCCCAGGCGAGGGGCTGAGGAAAGGTTGTGGCGGGGAATGGCATCAAAAGCTTTACTAATATCAATTGTAACGAGAAGTGTTCTCTGTGATGGCCTAGCTGAATTGATGTCATCAAAAGCTTTTTGTGTGAGATCTGTAAGAAGGGTGTTTGTGTAGTGTAGTGGCCTACAGCCGTGTTGTGATGTAGCTAGAGTAATGTGAGGTGTGGTTAGTTGTAATATGAGGTGTTCGGTAGCTTTAGAGGGGATGCAAAGGAGAGTGATGGGGCAGTGTGAGGAGGGTAGCGTGGGGTCTTTCTTTGATTTGGGGATTGTGATGATAACACCATGCTTCCAGATGTTGGGTATTATATTGTGTGAATAGCTGTAGTTTGATATGTTGGTGAGTTCTTGAATGCCTTGTGGTCCCATGTGTGTAAGGTGTATGTTACTTATTTTGTCTGGGTCACAGGTGGATGAGTGTTTGAGGTTGTTTATGATGTGTTTTGTCTGACTGTTAACCCGGCAGAGGCTATGGTATTTGAAACGTCCCGCCATACGGAGATATTTTGATTCATTCCCGACGAAAATCGTCATTTTACCTTAATATCGTTATTATTTAATATGCAACTGTTTTACGTTTAATATGAAGATATTAACATTTAAGAGCAATAAAACAAGTGGGAATAGTATTTAGGGGGTGAAAAAGACGTACTGTATTATTGCCGACCGGTCCATTCATGAGGGGAGAGGCGCGGCGGCATATATCCTCTCCTCCCGAGTTCTCAAGCGACACTGACAGCTCTAAGTAGAAGTCTCTCTGTTGCAAGGATCTCTAGATGCCTCGCTTTTGCAATAGAGACTGCGGGAAGAAAATTTGCACCGAAAATTACCCGATAAAAGGGGGAATAAGAGGAGAGATAGGTGATACTTGAGGAGGGGGGGAAAAGAGGGGGGGGCGGGGGGGGCGGACACATATGTATGAATGGTAGCAAGTAATGGAGGGGAATTATCTCACCTAATCACATATTGCTTTGTTTTGAGTGCCACTTGAGTGTTTTAAAAGGCTTTTTACAGGCTTTGGATCTTATGAGGCCTTCCACCACCAAAACCTTCTATGAGGACGCTCGTCTTTCCCGGGTTAATGCAAGGTGCATAGTCCAGGTCTGTAGGGAATAGTCGCTTTCGTCAGATGACTCGTCAATTGTCACGGTGGGGGTTATGATGTCTGACTCATGACTAATGATTGATGAGCATGATTGCTTGTTGTTTGTTTGAAGGTATGGTGTCTGTTGTTGTGATGGCAACAAGTGATTGTGTACTGTATGTAATGCAAATGGGTTAAATGGAATAACAATCGCAGTGAAGCATCGTCACCTTAGTAAATGCCCATTTTCTATAAGTAGGCTACAGGCTATATTATGAAATTACTGTTATATAAATGGGAATTTACAAACTGCAACTATGCAAAAAGTGGTTGAATACCTGGTTATTACCGGTACCGGTATATAGTTATTTTATAGTTTAATGCGGAACTGTAAGAAAATTAACACACATAAAGAATGACGCTTACCTGATGAATGAACTAGCTCAGATGATTATTGGGCAATATTAACCCTCCAGCCCTGGCTATTGTATTCTATAATTTCCCCAAAACCCAGGGGTTTTGGCCGAAAAACGTCTATGCCTAGGATACGATATCTTTGTTATTTTGACTGCTTCCGCATTCCCGCGCATGCCCAAGCGTAGATGTGTTTCGTACCTGTAGAATGGCGTTGAGTAGAGCTCTCTAAGTCAACTGGTTCAGTTGTGATGACGATTTCCGTGGAGAGAACTTTATGGCGATGTTAGCCACTTTTCACTACTTTTCACTACTTAACAATAACACACACCCACACACGAACAAGCGACGCCTCTCCTTCTTGTGGTCGGAGATGCGCGGCATCGGTCCAACCGGCTGTTGTTTACATGCGTCGGACGGACGCCTCGCACACCAAGCTTACAGGCTTTCAAGCTGCCGGTGCCTCAGAGCCCTACCGGGTTCCGCGGGCACATTTGTTATGGGTTTCTCAGAGCCCAACCGGGTCTGGTGGGTTTTAAAGATGGCGGAAGGCAGACGGGCTTAACGGATGTTAGTTGGGCAAGGATAGAAAAGAATGTGTATTCAAGGTTAATTCATGATAGTTTACGTTAATCTATACTCTAAACTCCTAAAAGTTAAAGGGGTGAATTTATATGATAGAAGAGCTCCCGGTGAAAGTTGGAGGTCACCAAGGTTCAGTGCTGAGCCCATTACTGTTTGTTTTGGTTCTGGAGGCTCTGTCAAGGGACTTTAGGACAAGACTCCCATGGGAGCTGTTATATGCAGATGATCTAGTTCTTATCGCAGATCGTGCACAGGAAGCAGAGGCAAAGTTCAAATAATGGAGGGAGGGTATGACAAATAAGGGTCTAAGAGTTGACATAGATAAAACAAAGGTCATGATTAGTGGAGTAGGGCGTGGAACTATGGAAAGAAGCGGCGATTATCCATGCGTAGTATGTGGGAAGGTGGTGGGAAGTAACTCAATTCAATGTTGCATCTGTAGTGACTTGGTACACAAGAGACGTAGTGGAGCTAGATCGAGGGCCTTTGACAAGAATCATAGACTTTGAATGTGCAGTGTGCAAGGGAGATCTTGTGTTAAATGACCCGCCTGTTAGTGTTGATTTCGACAGTGTAACGCTGGAGTGTGTGAATAAGTTCTGCTACCTGGGCGATACGGTTTCCGCCGGAGGTGGCGCTGAATCTGGCTCCATTGGTAGAGTCAGAAGTGGCTGGGGAAAGTTTAGAGAGCTGTTGCCACTCCTAACCAGGAGAGCGCTCCCTCCCAACCTTAAAGGGAAGGTGTATACCTTGTGTGTTAGGAGTGCGATGACCTATGCCTCTGAGACGTGGCCGGTTAATACGGAGGATATCGATAGGATGGAACGGAATGAGAAGAGAATGGTGAGATGAATATGTGGGGTTAATCTCGGGGACAGTGTATCGAGCGAGTAATTAAGAAAGCGTCTGGGCATTAGGAGTTGTCAGTGAAGTGATGCGCACGAGTCGACTTGGTTGGTTTGGACACTTGGAGAGAATGGATGATCAGAACTGGGTAAGGAAATGCCGGACTGTGAACGTGAGGGGGAGCTGCACGTAGGGGTAGACCTTGAATGACGTGGGATCAGGTACTCCGGTCTGATCTAAAAAAAAAGAACTTGACAACAGAGGCAGCCCTTGACAGGGCCGCCTGGAAAGCCGCCATTTAGGACGTGAGACTATAATCACATTCTCTGTGGACAAAACGGTCTTTAAACTTGTATGTATGTGAAGAATAGTGAAACTAAAACACCTAACTACTGTACATGAAAGGATGATAAAGAATTGTTAACCCCTTCTGTACCAGAGGGTATTACCATAAATATATCCTCTAGTACCAGGCAATGTGGCAGCCAAAATAGCTTTAGTGTCAAGAGAGAACACCCTTCCACCTCAAAAGTTGGAGGAGTTTTGACCCAACTAGCTTGTGGGAGCTTGGATCTAAGCTGAGAAGTGTTGCCAATTTCTCAGAGCAGTGCGTACAAGTCATGGTACCAGGTAATGCTCGATATGGGCAGTTACAAGGACCGCATAATATGAACGAACGTCGTCCGTTGCTGATACTGACGAGTGACTTTTTTCTGATGGCCAAAGTTTCCTTTCTTGTATCTCTTGCTGATCCTCCCTACCCCTTGTAAGAGTAAGGGTTGGCTACTGAGTGACTGGTGCTTCTGAATGCTTCTGTGCTTGCTTTTGTGGGTGAACTGTTATGTGTTCTTCTCCTGTCACCTCTGTTTTCCTTTCTTTTGTCTCATGCTGATCCTCCCCACCCCTTGTGTGAGTAAGGGTTGGCTACTGAGTGACTGACTGATATACCAGCTAATACTCAGTTGGCCTCCATGGAGGTATAGATGAATCTTGGTTCTTTAAAACAGCAGACAAATATTCCCATATGTTAGAGTTTTGTTTATTACCATACTTCTGCTATTAAAAAGATCCATGGTTCAATTCCTGAACGATGCCTTGGCTGTATTTATTGCCATACTATTGCATAGTACGGTCGCGCTAATTAGTCTTGTCTCAGCTGTCATTATGTTTGGGCTTGCTTTGTGCTTTATTTATGTTTGTCAGATATTGAGTATGGTGTGAAAAGGTGGGAACATGTTTATATATCTCACTCAAAATAAATAAATCAAGTTTTAGATATTGCTGATACCAATTATTAATCAAAATATACTTGGTGCCGAGACATCACTTATTAGGCCAATTGTACAACACTATATCTTGCATATATATATCATAGTGTATTGTGTATCAACTGTGTTATTGTACAGTACTGTAAAGCGGGGTGAATTCGGACACAGGCTGACTTAAGAAAATATAGGAAGAAATGTTGAGACGACAATAACTTGTAGACAGTTATAGCTGAACACATTACCAAGGTAAACGTTTCTGGCATGGAAGCGTACATTTCATTTTCTTTCTCTCAGTCTAATGCAAAACAATCTTGGTTTACTCACGCTTGTTCTGCTGTTGTCTGCAACAAGGAGGAAGCATTCAAACGGTACCGACGCCTTAAAACTCTAAAATCTCATTCTTCCTGTGTTTCTGCCCGGAATAAAGCCAAATCTGTTCTTCGACTTGCCAAGCACTCTTTCATCAATAATAAATTCACTGAACTATCCAACTCTAGCTCTACACACATTCAACACACATTCAACACGACTATCCAAAACGCCGACAAGAAACACATTCCAAGAGGTAACATAAAAGAACACAACCCCAACTTCTCACCAGAAATTCAAAACCTCATCATACAACACGACACAATGAAACACTCCCCAGCACCCCACACACAAGACATCAATCAACAAATTCAAGCACTCAACATCCAGATTAACAACAAAATACAAGAACAACAAACACTAAATTGGAATAACTTCCTACAAACACTCGATCACAAAACAAACCCCAAAAAACTCTACAAAACACTAAACAGCATCACACTTTCCAACAGCAACACAACACAATCACATGCTGCAATCACAACAACAGACTCTACTCCTTCACGTAAACAACAAGCAAACACTCTCATCAATCACTTCTCTCATGTCAGTCACCTAAAACCCCACAAAGACGACCGACGTGTCATCCGACGAAAAAGACAATTCCCCACAAACCCTGACTATACACCCTTCACCAACAACCAGACAAAGCATATCATCAACAATCTCAAGCTCTCGCCCGCTTGTGGCCTAGACAACATAAGCAACATTCACCTCAGACACCTGGGACCACAAGGCATACAAGCACTCACTAACATATCAAACTACAGCTACTCACACAACACAATACCAGACATCTGGAAGCATGGTATCATCATCACATTCCCCAAACCTAACAAAGACCCCACGCTACCCTCCTCACACCGCCCTATCACACTCCTTTGCACCCCTCCAAAGTCATAGAGTGCCTTGTACTATAACTGATGACACCTGACTTACCCCTTTCTCCAACACAACACGGCTTCAGGCCATTGCACTCCACAAACACTCTTCTTACAGACCTTACACAAAGAGCTTTTGACGGCATCAACTCAGCTAGACCACCACACAGATCAGTACTTGCTACACTCGACATTAGTAAAGCCTTCGATGCCATCCCCCGCCACAACCTAACAAACAAAATCTACAACACAAACATGCACAACAACACAAACAGATGGCTGGCCAACTTCTTAGCAGGCAGATGTGCACACGTATCTTTTGCCGGTCAGTCATCTAGCATTAGAAATTTCCCAAACGGAGTCCCGCAAGGATCCGTCCTGTCGCCCGCACTCTTCAATCTGTACATGCATGATATAAATACACCAAATTCACCCCAAATAACCATAGCCTCCTACGCAGACGACATAACACTCACAAGCACGCACCAAAATCCAGACACAGCAACAAGACTCCTTCAAGACTATCTCGACACATTACATGAATGGTGCACTACAAACAGACTCAATTTAGCCCCAGCTAAATCCACTGCAACCGTCCTCACAAGCTGGACAGGAGAGCACGATTACATCCCGGGACTCAACATAAACAACACACCCCTAACACACACACACACCCCCAAAATCCTAGGAGTAACATACGACACCCAAATGACATTCAAACAGCACATCACAAACACGAAAAAGAAACTGACACCCAGACTTAACGCCCTCAGATCACTTGCCCACACGAAATTTGGACACAACAAAGAAACCACCACCACAGTCTACAAACAATACATAACATCAGTTATGGAATACGCAAGCCCGGCCTGGGCTTCTAACCTAGCTGAAACACATCATAAGACCTTACAGACTATTCAAAATATAGCCCTGAAAATCATCACAGGATGCACAGCTACTACACCCACAAATCACCTACATCAAGAAACCAAAGTCCTCAAAGTCAAAGATCATCTAGACATAAGAGGCACTCAATTGCTGGCAGCAGCCTCCACGAATCAACACCACCCACTACACTACATGGCAACACACCCACAGACACCAAGAAATATCAAAACAACACCCAGCACACGGTATCACACACAATTTTTTCTTTTTTAAGAGACAATGAACGGAGGAAGGAAAAACACAGATAAAACAAAAAGGTCCATGTGCCTAAAGGCATCCTCCATTCATAAAATGTTTGTAACAACTGGATTTAAACATTTGTAGATTGTAAGTTTGTGGAAAGCAATTCGAGGGAAGTGAATTCCAAAGAGTAGTAGCTCTGGGGATAAATGAATTCTGATAAGCAGAAGTTCTGCATTGTGGAGGAGAAAGTGTAAATTCATGGGCGCTCTCAGCTGCCCTAGTTCTACGGGGAAAGATGTGGAGAGGCGGCACAATTGAAGCAAGTTCCTCGGAACAATTGCTGTGAAAATATCTGTAGAATAATGCAAGGGATGCAACGTTTCTTCGTATGGATAATGTAGGAAGGTCCTGTGTGATTGCAGGGTTATTGATTAATCTAATAGCTTTATTTTGAATTTTGTCCAACTGCCTCAATGCAACCACTCCACTTCCACCCCACAGAGGTGAACAGTAATCCATCTGAGAGCGCACATGACTTTTATATATTACGGCCAACTGCTCGTCAGTGAAGAATTCTCGAACTCTGTACAGGAGTCCCAGTTTTTTAGAGGCATTCTTAGCAATGCTTCTAACATAATGTGTCCAGCTCAAGTTAGTAGTTAATGTTACACCGAGAATGTCAATACTAGGGGAAGTGGGAATATTTACATCATTAAAAAATATATGGGAGTCAGGGAGATTCTGTCGGTTAGAAAATTGAATGTACTTGGTTTTCTGTGCATTAAAGGAAACTAGATTCTCTTGTCCCCATTCATTAATTCTAGAAAGGTCCTGGTTCAGAGAAATTGCAGTGTTTATTTTTGAATTTATAAGATCGGGTTGGGTGAAAGAATTGGTAAATGTGAAGGAACTGTGGAGTGTTGAGTCATCTGCGTAGGAATGTATTGGATTATGAGTGGTAGATATGAGATCATTGATATGAATGAGGAACAGAATTGGGGCCAAAACTGATCCCTGGGGAACACCAGCATTTATTGAGTGAAATTGAGAATAAAGGCCATCTACCATTACACGTATTTTTCTGTTATGAAGATAAGAAGAAATTAGTGGAACTAATGATGCAAGGCCGTAGTGTGACATCTTCGACAATAAGGATTGATGCCAGACTCTATCAAATGCCTTTGATATATCCAGTGCTATTGTATGTGTTTCACCATGTTGGTCTGTAGCTTGGTTGATTTGATGCGTAAGAAGGCAAAGCATGTCTGCAGTTGATCGACATCGTCTAAAACCATATTGCCTATCACTGATTAATTTATTATTCTCCAGATGCTTAACTATGTGATTATTTAATATAATTTCAAAGACTTTACCAAGAGTGGAAGTTATAGCTATTGGTCTGTAGTTTGATGGATCTGAGGAGGCACCTTTTTTAGGAACTGGATGGATGTTTGCTTCTTTCCAGGGTACTGGGAAGCATGAGGTATGAGTACACAGACGGAAATTTTTTGCCAATGCAGGAGCGAGCACCAAGGAGCAATTCTTAAGTACTATTGGAGGAATTTCATCTGAACCAGGAGCCTTATCTACTGAGAGATTCTGCAAAATAGTTTTGACATGTCTGGTGTGGATCTTAAGTGAGGGAATTTCAGGTGAATTAAAATTAAGTACAGGGACATCTTGATTTATTTCATCTAAGGTTGAGTTGGTGGAGAAAATATCCGCAAGAAGGTTAGCTTTACCTCGTGGGTCACTTACAAGATTGCCAGTCGGAGATTTTAATGGTGGAATGGATGAAGCAGTAGTGAAGTTGGATTTGAATGAGTTAAGAGTAGACCAAAATATTTTGTTATCATTTGGATTATTTAGAAGTTTATTTGCCTGCTTATGGAGAAAGTTTGATTTAGTTAGGTTTAATACAGTTTTGGCATGATTTCTGATGTTTCTAAAGTAATTAAAGGCTTCATGTGTTTTTGATCTTGTGTATGCATTGTAGGCTATTGCTTTTTGTTCAGTTACTCTAGCACAATTATGGTCAAACCATTTAGGTGAATTAGATCTTTTACTGTACTTTTGATGAGGAATAAAAGTTTCCATTCCAATTTTTACAAAATCTTGTATGTGGCTCAAGGTGGTGTGTGCATCATTAGAAAAGAAAGAGGTCCAGGGAATATCAATAAAGAAACCTTGAAGACCCTCCCAGTCTGCCCTATCGTAATGCCTTTTAGTCACCAAAACAGGTTCAGAGTGGGAAGGTGTGGTAGGTGATAGACAGGTGGCCTGTATCAGACAGTGATCAGAAGATCCAAGCGGGGACCTCACTGTAACATCATAATTTTCTGAATTGGTTGTTAAAAATAAGTCCAGTAGGTGGGAATTATGATTAGGATTATCTGGTACACGGGTGGGTTGGTTGACTAGTTGAGTGAGATTAAATGAGTCTGCAAATAGCTCACATTCAAGACCAGCATCATCAGTCCTGGCTGAATGAGTGAGCCATTCAACATTATGGACATTAAAATCACCCAACACAGTGATTTCAGAAGAAGCATTTAAGTTGAGGACACCGAGTTGTGACGACAGAGAATCAAAAAGACTTATGCTCTGGAGGAGTATTTGGGGAACGGTAGATGTAACATATGTATTTAAATTTACCAGCAGAAATTAATTTGTATATAGAATAATCAAAATAGGGACAATTAAAACTAGTAACCTCCTCCAGGGCAATTTCAGATTTTGCGAAGCAACATACACCTCCTTTAGGTCTGAAATTTTGGAGCAGTTGATAACCTGGAAAATTAAATCTAGATGTGACAGATGTGGATGATACTTAAGTCTCTGTCAAAAAAAGACAGAATACAATTTACACGCTTTGAGAGCTCTGTGGGAAAGCCCGACCGTGGCCATGGCCTTCCTTAGGGACTCGGGGCTGTTCGGCCAGGCAGCTTAGGGAACAACAACAACAACAACTCTAGCTCTTCCCAAGTTTTCTGGCATCTAGCCAAAAAGTCTCCAAAACAATTTTTCTTCCTCGTCTTTTCCACTCTGATGGCACAACCATCACTTCTTCCTCTGACAAAGCTGAACTCTTCGCTTAAAATTTTGCTAGAAACTCCACCATGGATGATTCTGGTGCTATTCCTCCCTCTCCACCACCCTCTCTCCTACTTATGCCTAATATCCTAATCTCTTCTAAAGATGTACTTTCTACCCTCTCTGGGCTTAATACTAAGAAGGCGTACAGTCTGGACGGTGTTCCTCCTGTTGTACTCAAAAACTGTGCTTCCGTGCTGACTCCCTGCCTAGGCAAACTCTTTCGTCTCTGTCTCTCCTCTAACGTCTTCCCTTCATGCTGGAAGTTTGCTCTCATTCAACCTGTCCCAGAGAATGCTGACCGCTCTCAGCCCTCCAACTATTGACCAATTGCTCTTTATCTCTTGTATCTCTAAAGTTTTTTAATCTATTCTTGCTTCCAAATTTCTTAAGCATTTCTCTTCTCATAATCTGCTCTCAGATCGCCAGTATGGCTTCCTTAAGGGTTGCTCTACTGGTGATCTTCTTTCATATCTTACTAACTCTTGGTCATCCTCCTTTCAGGACTTCGGTGAGACCTTTTCTATTGCACTAGACATATCGAAGGCCTTCGAAAGAGTCTGGCACAAATCTTTAATTTCCAAACTGCCCTCCTTCGGTTTCTGTCCCTCCATCTGTGCCTTTGTCTCTAATTTCCACTAGACATATCGAAGGCATTCGAAAGAGTCTGGACTGTCTAGCACAAATCTTTAATTTCTAAACTGCCCTCCTTCGGTTTCTATCCCTCCACCTGTGCCTTTGTCTCTAATTTCCTTTCCGACCCTTCCATAGCTGCGGTTGTGGACGGCCATCGCTCACTTCTTCACCCTATCAACTCCGGTGTTCCTCAGGGCTCTGTCCTGTCTCCTATTCTTTTTCAAATTTTCATAAACGATCTTCTCAACTGTACCTCCAGTCCCATCCATTCATACGCAGATGACTCTACCTTACACTACTCGATCAGTTTTCCAGAACTCCCCAGCCAGCAATCCCTCAAAGACAAACGTAATGAAGCCATAGAACACTTATCTTCTGATCTAACTACTATTTCCAATTGGGGCAGAGAAAACCTTGTTACCTTTAATGGTTCCAAAACCCAAGTTCTCCATCTATATCCGTCCGGAACTCCCAGTGGACTATCCCTTAAACTTCAACAATACAAAAATCAATCCTTCATCTTCTCTCAACATTCTTGGTGTCTCTTTTTCTTCAGCTCTCACTTGGAAGGACCATATTACCAGTCTTGCTAAGGCAGCCTCCCAGAAGCTGGGTGTGCTCAACCGCCTCAGGGGGTTCTTTACCCCTGCACAGCTTCTTGCTCTGTACAGGTGCACAGTACATCCTTGTATTGAGTATTGTTCACATGTCTGGGGAGGCTCCTCTCACACCGCACTTCTAGACAAAGTAGAAAGGAAGGCCTGTCGTATCATTAATTCCCGCCCACTCACCAACTCTGCAAACTCTCTCTCTTCGCCGCAATGTTGCATCTCTCTCGCTATTCTATCGCTACTACAATAATCAGTGCTCCTCAGAGCTCTCCCAGTGTATACCACCTCCTCTACTAGGGTATGTGGTACCTGTCTTGCAACACAATCCCACCCCTACCTTGTGCAACTCTCCAACCCAAGAGTGAAATGTTACTCTAAGACTTACTTCTATTCAACAGCTGAGCTCTGGAACTCTCCCCCAGAATCTGTCTTTCCCTCCTCCTATGACTTAAATTGCTTCAAACTCTGTGTGTCCTGGCATTTTGGCTCGAATGTCCCTTGATTTTGGCTCTGTCAGTCATTCAACTATGGGGGAGGCAGTAGCTACAGGCAGTTCTGCCTTTTGTCTCCCTCACTCACATAAAAAAAAGAATAGAAAAAAGCTGTTATTGATACAAACATTATGTAAAAAAATTTTTTTTTTAATATCAGAGTACTGGTAACATATATTACAGTCGACCCTCGCATGGGCGGACCCCAGTTGCCCGGACTTCGGTTTGTGCGGACCCAACAGCCGATATCGGACAAGCCCCCAAAAGTCCGGACAAATCGGGCAAAAGACTGTTAATTTAAAAGTTGTCAGGTAGGTGGCGGGTCGGGCGGTGACGCAGGCAGGCAATTTCCCTGCCGAAAAGTTCAGTTTGTTTACTAACGCCATTCCGCTCGCTTCCCCCATCGTACCCGTGAATAACCAGTGCCTCAGTGCTTCAACATGCATCCCAAACCTCCCAAGACCAAGCGCGTGACCCTTAACGTTCAGCAGAAGCTTGAGGTGCTACGCAAATTAAAAAAGGGATGCTCTGCAAAGAAGATATGTGATGAGTATGGGATAAAGAAACAGTTTAGGTTAGTACAGTACTGTACTGCATACAGTTTCTTTAAATACAGTACAGTACTGTACTGTACATGTCATTAGATACAGTTTTAAGGTTAGAAAACATCGTATATGTACTCTATTTCCCATGTTCGGACTTTTTCATTGTGCGGACATGGGTCCCCCCCGTATTAGTCCGCACATTCGAGGTTTGACTGTATATGATTTAAACTTCATGTGTCCAGGTATTTTGACTGCAACGTCCCTTGAATTTGGCTCTCTGTCACTCTTTTGGCTTTTGGGGAGACACTTGTTACAGGCAACCTGCCTTTCGTCTCCTTCATACACATAGGAAAATAATTATGAAGTGCATAAACTTAAATACACATTACTTTACTTTAATGTGAATCATTATACACTCAGCTAGATTCTGCATTATTTCATATTATTTTATCAGTTATGAATAGGATCTTGAACAAACAGTAGTTTATTGTTATTTATAAATGTTGTGAGTAGTATATTAATCAAAGTCCTTTGGGTCACCAGCAAGTATAATTATTTGTGAAGGAGTGATTGGTAGATGCACTATCATACAACATACTGTAATATTATAACCTCAAAACCTTGATGAACAAATTTATCAACTACTTCCCAAATATTTATGTATAGTTTACGAGATTTGGCAGTATTTGAAGCAAAGTAGATAGCAGGCCACCTGCATCCTGCTAATCCACGATAAATAAACTGTAGCCATTGTTATCTCTTATCTTTCAATAACTGAGAAGTTATTGCAGACGTCACCAAAGTCAGTAGCACCTATGATGTTTCCAATATTTTCCTTGTTTGACAAACTGAACAACAAACCTTGGTTAATGCAAGTCTGGTTGATACAATATCTTACTTTCAGATCCCTTCTTTGATTATCATTGTGGTAGAATGTTAGTGGAAGTTAATTATATATATATAGGCTATAATCCAAACAAATTAATCCAAGTCAAATTACTCTGAGTCTAAGTTGAATTTAATCTGAATCTAAGCTAATTTACATCCAAAGGTCACTCACATATGTTTATATTAAAATAATGTTCAAAGGGTTAATTATACACCAGGATATAACTCGCCAATATCTCCATGTGACAATGAGGCAAGGGACAAGGCCGGTTAAGATGGCGGACGGCCGGGAGGACAATGCCGGCACAATAGCTCGGCTCAAGGAAGAAATAAATTATTATGATATTATGGTAATGGACATGAGTAGAAATGCTTAGCTGTCGGTCATGGCGTCGATGAGAGCGTCTTCGAAGTGTATATGTGGGTATTGCTGGCTTTGTACTGTGAATATAGGCACAAGAGCACAATCAAATGAAACAGAATATATGTTGACAGGGTGATGTCTGCGAAAGCTCTGAGATCCTCCAGAACCTCGTCTTGCTGCCTGGCTCATACCAGCCAGGAAAAATATTGTACTGCCTCTGATTTGCTAGTACGATAAATTAATATATACAGTATATATATGATAAGTCATATATACTACACAAGACCTTATCAATATTGCATAATAGCATATTAGGCCTTTTATAATCTTAACTTACTTACAAATTGCAATCTTATTATTTACGATCGAACTTCCTTCGCCTTAACCGCCTTAACCGTGGAATCACTGGACCGTGAAATATCTACCTCCAATCGTCACGTCACAGAGACGTACGCTAGCCTATAAATTTCCTTTTCTATCGTATTACACGACAACCATATCTATTAATGCACTGTACTGGTATTGTA
>JAGKTK010027835.1:0-16400 GCA_018397895.1 Paralithodes camtschaticus
TGGTTGGAATAGTTTGAAGCGTTATTATTGCCAGAGAACCTTCCTAATCTGAATAAAATCCTCTAATAGTGGCCACAATATAATACAAAGGACGTTGTCGGTACTGTATGGGTTAACCAACTTACCATATTATGTCCAATATTTATTGTTATCCCGCATTGATTTATTAAACTATTAAGTAATATAACCCTCAAAGACACACATTACGTCATAGCCAAACTACTGAGGTGAACTTCTAAAAACAACTCATAACCAATGGAGCTAAACATGTAGGAGAAGGGGGTTCAGAAATAGCACTCCCCACCCCTCCTTAACAGTACAGATCCTGTAGTACGAAGGAGCGGCCATTATTGTCTGTGTAGGCTATTTTGGTGCCGTAATCATTAAACAACAATACTCCACTTGTGATCCAAAGGTCACACTGTACAGTATATCACATACTGTAGTTCATTCATTATAAGTGGGCCAACAATATTAACCGCTATCCTCTGTAACTCAAAAAGGGGCTAGACCAAATGAGCTGCAAATTACCACACCTATTCCTTGGCTTGATTACTTTAGTTGTGTTTTAGTTATAGAAGTTATTGGTCAACATTTCTGGCCTACACATAAAGAATAGACTTTATTTTTGCCGAATGACATTATGGGTACAGACAAATTGCCGGAGGTTGGCCAATCTCTTTCACTTTGGGGTCTCTAATTAACATAGCACACAAAATACATACACACACACACACACACACACACCTATTGAACATTGTATTCAGCTAATGTTAAATTACCATATTAATATTTTTATTACTCCGCTATTATGAAGATTTTGTGGCGAAATAGTTTGATAATTATGAACATTTAGCATTAATACGATGTAGAGGCATAGTAGGTTCATACTCTATGTTATTAAGTGTCGATAACTCAGCTGCTAAGGGATTGAATTCCTGACTGGTTAAAAAATTAGACTCTATACAGCAATTTTGTTTGTGTTTTAATCCAGAGCACCACCTCCAACAGCAACAATAACAGTAAAGTGACAACTAAAGCGGGCGTAACACTTGACAAGTTTATCAGCAAACTATATCTGTGAATATAATCTGCAACAATTTAACATTTATATTCAGGTATTTGTGTTGATCTTGTATTTGATATTTTTCGTATCTGCTACATTATAAATAACAATATACAGATAAATAAGTTCCTTTCAGAACATATTTGACTCCGACACTGTGACCCCGATACCTTCGTTGTTAACCCGGCAAACGCGCCAGTGGCCTGTGACTAACGTAGGTATATGCGAATTAATTAAATCAACTTCTGACAGAATTTGTTATATTCGCCATATATAAAATTATTTCTTATTAACCCTTTCAGGCTCATATGACGCAGAGGTTGCCAGATTAGCATGAAGAAATAGAGTTCTCTCACTCTTATAATTACCTCTCCAAAATTAGTTTTCTGCCCACAGCTAACTCAAAGACAACTGCAGAGGTTGAAGTAACTAAACTAAAGGTTTTTAAATACCCCTGATGATAACAAAGGCTTTAACCCATTCTCTGTGGGGTGTTTTGGGCTATTTAGGGCATATTCAGGCACTCCTGAATGATAAATCAAGCATCTGCATTAACACTAGATTAGCGGGCTAGCGGTTTATTTATATGTACCGCCCAGCGGGGTATTTTTAGCCAAAATAGGTCTGTTTACGTGATCATTTTCATGCCTAAATAAGTCCCAGAACGTAAAACAAGTACCTATCGCTGAAAGGGCATAAACAGAGCTTTCGAATGACACCATAACGATCCTTTTATGATGGCTAGTTTTCTTGCAACAACCGCGCAACGCGAGTGCAAAAAGCATGTAATTCAGCACTTTCCCCATACAATTCCGTGTATAGCGAGTGAGAGAGGGAGGGAGGAGGTGGGATTCGTGTCAGTAGGTTCGCCGCGATGGTCTGGAGCAGCCATACGCTCGCTACTCTCCTGCCACCACTTGTCTCTCTCTCTCAGCAACATTACGTGCTGAAATTGCCACACGACCTATGTCGAGCGCCGCCAGATAGTCCAGATTTATTATACTCGACTTATGTTGCGCGCCGATAGTTAGGGGTTAAATGAACTGTATTCTGCCGAAAACTAGGCGAAAATAACTTCAAAATGAGACCAGAACGGGCCTCGTACGTGGTCTGGTTCACCCGCAGCGGTGCCATAGAAACGTGGGAAACCCGCTATTTGTTAGCACTCGCTCGCTTGGCAACACTGTTGTGAGAGGCAGTGAGAGACCTGCGCAAGACATAGTCTACCTCAGTGGGCCGCTCGCTGCTCTGAGGAACGGAGGTGGGCCCCTCACGCTCCCGCCCACTGACACTCGATTTTTACAGTTTTTACAGGTTTTTGAAGCCTGGAAATTGCTGTAAATATCCAGCACGTTCCAGAACGTCACCCGCAACGAAAGGGTTAAAGTATCCCTAATAGGCTCAAAATTGAGTCATATGTTGGAGAGGGTTAATATGCATTTATATTATTTCTATGATGAAAATATGAACCTTGGAGAGTGATAAAATATGTGGGGAAAGCATTTGGGTGGTAAAAAACGAAAATATTCGCCGCCCAGTCGTATCCTCAGGCGGGAGGCGGCGAGACATACACCCTTCCCGTTCAAGCTCTAGCTCTATACTGAGGCGAATGGGTGAAGTCTCAGAGTTATATAAGGTCTCTTATGTAACCCACTTGTGCTAGGTAACCTCATGAAAGAAATTCGCACAAAAAATAACCAATATATGATGAAAATAAGAGGAAAAATTGGTGATAATTCAGGAGAGGGGGTAGGGGGGGTGAGGGAGGGGGGGATGAGAAACATATGGATGAGTGGTGGGCTCTCCTAACGACGGATGATCTCACCTAATGACATATTCATTTGTTTTGAAAGCCCCTGGGGCATTTTCGAAGGGTTTCTTCATGGTCTTCCTTCTGTGAGGCCTATTGCATTTGCTATAAACATATTTCTGTTAGGCCTATCTTACTTCTTGGGTTAATATATAACGTCCTATGAACACCTGTATCCGATAATGTGTATCAGAGTTTGGTAGCAGCAAATAATGTATCATTTATTTTTTTAGTAATTGGTTAATATATTTATGTTTCAAGTGGTTTATTCCTGGTTTTAACCCAATCAGTATCAGTTACGTCTTTTTAATTTTATACTGGCTACTAATAGACAGTTTTAATCAGCTGAAGAAGGGCATCCAGCAATTAAGAGGCCTCGAACTATCTCACTTAACCCTTTTCATTGCCGCAGATCCTCCTTAAGCTGCCGAAAATGTGTTTGAATATAGCTATAATATAAATGTGTTTGAATATAGCTATAATATAATACAAAAGACGTCGCCGGTACAGAAGGGATAAAGCTACACACTTATCAATACCGTCACAATGTTTAAGTACCATTGGTCAAATATCAGCTTTTTCTTTAGTATATTTTGAATCTGATAAACTAACTCAGAGCGTAGAATCAGATACCTGCTCTAGTGTGACGCTGACTTAATAGCCATCTTAACACTTGCTCCATGTTAGTATAACACAAGGAAATAGAGGAAACATAAAGGTACTAAAGATAGTGTGAACAGATAGTGTTATTAAAGATAGTGTGAACAGGTGGTGGTATTATAAATAGTGTGAACAGGTAGTGGTATTAAAGATAGTGTGAACAGGTAGTGGTAACACAAATAGTGTTAACAGGTAGTGGTATTAAAGATAGTGTTAACAGACTGGTAATAATGATAGTGTGAACAGATAGTGGTAACACAAATAGTGTTAACAGGTAGTGGTATTAAAGATAGTGTTAACAGACTGGTAATAAAGATAGTGTGAACAGATAGTGGTAACACAAATAGTGTTAACAGGTAGTGGTATTAAATATAGTGTTAACAGACTGGTAATAATGATAGTGTGAACAGATAGTGGTAACACAAATAGTGTTAACAGGTAGTGGTATTAAAGATAGTGTTAACAGACTGGTATTAAAGATAGTGTGAACAGGTAGAGGAATTATAAGAGTGTACACAGATAGTAGCATTAAAGATAGTGTGAACAGAGAGAGGTAATTAAAATAGTGTAAACAGGTAGTGGTATTAAAGATAGTTTGAACATATAGTGGCAATAAAGATAGAGTGAACAGATGGATATTTAAAACAAATGTGAACAGAAATATAATATAAATTAAAATGTAAAACTTGCAAACTAAACAAACCAAAATTGGGACAAGGACAATATAAAGTCAAATTAAATTATCAAAATCGCTATGTGGAAACAACGTTTACTAAAATGAAAATTATTAAATAAAAGAACACAATCCACCACATAGGGTGTACATTACTACATGAGCAAGTTAATCTGTTTCCCAAGCAAACTAATCGCACATATAACAACGCACTATCGTCACGTTAAAGGAAGTAGTCAAGTTTGGGAAGTCCGGGACGTTCTGGCAAATTTTACTAAACTCTGCATGAATAAAGAAACTATATGTTAAATGTCAAAATATTATTTAAAATCAAATTTGCAACATGACAAGACATTAAAATAGTATAAAATGCAAATATTGATAAGATATCTATACTATTACAAAATAATATATAAAATACAGTACAGCACTCACTAACGATAGTGCTATCGGGTAGGTACCTGTAAGCATAGCATGCCTCAAGTGACCCCTATCAATAACTACCCTACAAATAACCTACATTTATAGCACAAATAAACTAAGGAAATCGCAAAAGTAAGCAATTGATACTATCGACAATGAATACATATAATATAAAGACAAATAATTACAAAATATGAAGTAACAACAGATTTAAACAAAGAGTACTCTTTTAACAAGAACAATAAATTTAAAAAATCATCAATATTAATATTAATAATAATAATAATAGAAAAAGAAAAAGATAAACAATAAATACAGACAAAAAGTAAGCAGAGGTTATACAAGAAACTTCAAGTTAAAAATGCTTGATTAAAATTATTGATGTCAAATTTTAGAATACAGTCACAATAATTGACCCTAAAAAGATTAAATTTATGGAACAATTTACTTGCCTCAAAACCTCTGTCCACTAAGAGTCTGTATAGTAACCTAGCTCTAGCCCAAAAGTCATCTACTTTAGTGCAGATTTTACAAAATCTTATTAATTGGGAATAAAAACAATTATAAGTTATTTTACTATCGATATTACTACTAGGGAAAGGAAAGTTTATTACGTTAAAATTAAAATCATCAACTTTGTGATATACTTTAAGTATGCACTGTTCATTAACAATCTCTATATTTATATCAAGAAAATTTTCAACTTTATAATTTACGTTACATTGTGTGAGGGGAATAGAATTAGGGTAAATAAGTTTAGCAACTTGATTAAAATTTAACAAATTGCAAACAAGAATATCATCAATATATCTACTATTATTACTTAACAGTTTAGCAAGTGCTAATTTTTCTGGAATTTTATTTTTCTTGCTACTGTCAACTAAGTCTTTTATATATTTAAATTCTAAAGCAAGTAAGAATAAGTCTGCAATTAAAGGGCTAGCATTTCCACCCATAGGAATTCCTAATATTTGTTTGAAAATGTACGGCCCGAATCTAACATAAGTATTGAAAAGGAGGAATTTAAGGGCATCTTTAAGTTTAGTTCTATCAAAATATACAGAACTAGTGGGAGTAGAGCTAAGTGATGCATTATTAAAATATGTATAAACATTTATGAAATAATTACCATTCCTAACGAACCTGTCAAAGTGCAAATCTATAATAAAGCAAAGCTCTGAATATACTAAATCTAAAGGCAAATTGGTATACAAAGTTGAAAAGTCGAAGCTATGTACCGAGGTAACTTTCGGCATGGTATTTATTTTATCAATAACTTCTAACGAATTGTCAACACTCCAATAATAGTTAATGCCAGTTCTTTTCATGATGGTATTACAATATCTTTTATGAGTACTTTTAATGTATTTTAAGCAATTTACGACTTGTTCTGATAGAGTTTTAGTGGTAGCAAATTTTGCTCCGGCAATAAAGCGATATTTATAAGGTCTTTTATGAAATTTAGGTAACATGTATAATTTTGCAATGCACTTGTTCTTATCAGAAAGTTTAATATCAAATATTATATTTTTCTTGGTATGTTCATCGATTAAGTTATCAATATTCAGATTATTTTGAATTTCATAAACAGAATTACCGCAAATATTTTTACGTAATATGTTACCCTTAATACCCTTACCCTTAATAATAGAGGAATACAGCATAGGATATGTAAACAGAAGCATTAAAGATAGCGTAAAGAAAGAAGCATTGAAGATAAAACAATTAAGGTTAGCATAAAGACAGAAATATCAAAGCTAGTGTAAAGATAAAAACATTACAGATAGAAACAAAAACATTTGGTGAAAACTTGGGATCCTATAGGGCAGCTCTGAGTGGATAAAGTAAAAGAGAGGGAGAAAAAAAGTGAGCTAACTTTCTTTTCCCCTCCCTCTATTTTTCCCTAGAGTTTACCTGGGCTTCTTTATCTATCAAAGAAGTTGTAGAGGTAAACAAAAAAAGGGAGAGAGAGAGAGTTACAAGGAGGTCACAAGGAGTTACAAGGAATAGTTAGTATTTACAAGAGATCTTGCAGGAGAGAGATTGTTTGGCGCACTACACTCATTACAGAGTGTGCAAAATACTATCTACTCTCTTCTTGAACTGCTCTAATGAAGAATTGTTTACAACATCTGAGGAAAGTTTGTTCCAGGTAGAACAGATCCTGATTGTGAAGAATTTTTCCAAAAATACTAGTGCTGAACCTTTTCTCTTCTACTTGACAGCAATGGATGTGGGTTGCATTCATATTTAGGCTAATCATTTTGCTATAATCCACATAGCCCATTAAGTATTTAAAAAAATTAAGTGATCTGACCTCGTAGTCTGTGTGTTTCCAACGAACAGAGATCAAGAATTCTATAATGGTCCTAATATTTCAGTCTTCTAATCATGGAATAAGCATTTTATCCCTAGTTTGTACTCTTTCCAGTCGTTGTATGTCTTACTTAAACGCTGAGGACCGGAACTGAACAACTACTCCAATAGAGGCTGTATCAGAGCGTTGTAAAGTGTGAGGACTATATATCCTTATTTCTATACTTAAATTGCATCTTAATAATAGCCCAATATTGTATGAGCTTTCTTCTCTACTTCAATGCACTGCTTGGAGAACGAGAGAGAGAGAGAGTGTGTGTGTGTGTGAGAGACAGTGAGAGTGAGTGAGTGTATGGGTAAAACAACTACAAACAAGGCAAGCACAGGAAAATGGATAGTTTATAAGTTGGCCTATCATTCTAAAGTTTGTGATAAAGTTTCCCTTAGACTTGAAGAGGAGCATCAATCAAAGTTGAGCGGTTCAAACAGTTTACAAGATCAAAGACGAACAGGCTAGTTTTGGGGAAGTTGGTGGTGGTGGTGGGAGGGGTAAAGGATGATTGACTATTTCAGTTAGCACTCTCTGGTCCGACGTCTTGGGGGTTAAAATTATATTTGGTATAATTAATGTGGAGGCTTTTGCTTGCTTTTGCTATATCCGAGCTATGGATTTTAGTTTTTCCCCTAAGCTAACGAAAAGGCCTTCCCAGACTTTCTTCAAGCTAATAAAAATTCCCACCCACACCTCCTTCAAATTAAATTTGTAAATTTGTCGATAACAAAAATGTCCCAGCCGAAGACTGATTTGTTAAAAATCAAAGGCTGGCTATTGCTCACCCAGAGTAATATCGGCACGTGAACGGGGTGAAGCATCTTATTATCGTCAAACCAATTGAGTGAAACGGTGAAACATCTTAACAAATCCAAGTTGATGGAGTATAACAGGTCCAAAAAGAACTCCCTTGTGTCAAATAGGGTTAACTTATTTAAGATTATTATATTATAACATATTCCAGATGGTGTTAGTAAGTATTGCATTTGTGTTTGTGTATACATATTGACAGTGTTGTATACTTTTGTTGAGTCCATTAAAGACGTGTGGGAAAGGAAATCAAACGCCATTGTTTACGTTTTGAGACAATCGCGTCCAAAGTTTGGCAATGTTCAAACATGTGTAATTTGCAAACGTGGTAGAATTTGAATGTTCATATTTGGACTGAAGGTACCTGAAGGACTAATATTTCAGCCTATATGCATACATTTAAGATAACCGATTGTTTCTACGTAGGTCTAATATTTCCAATATTATCTATTGTTAGTATGAATCCCATTTGGCATGCCAGGACTTTGGAAGCGATTATCTCGCTTGAATCATTATGAAATGTGATTTAACGATATTAGATAACAGGAGCAACCCCCACAAATCATTCCCACTCATCCCTCACCCTACTTCTTTTTTCAGATAATTCAGGTAATTACGTATTCAACATGTACGTGTGAAACACCAGAAGTAATGGATAAAAAACACCAATTGATGAAGAGCACTTTAATGACAACATTTCGCAGATAGCTTCATCAGGTCACTGAGCTGCGAAACGTCAATTAAGTGCTCTTCCTCAGATGGTGTTTTTTATCCATTCTGTCTACTTTTCAAGTACCGCTCAACAACCAGAAGTAATAATGGCTGAAATTCAATGAATACCTTATGAGTGTGAATTGAAAAAATTAGCAACCCTCCACACACTAGGTTGAGCTTTTGCCCAGCTGTTGTCTGTGTGGGGTATTAGCTTGCTTGTATGCTTGCGCAAATTAACTACGTTGAAGTGAACAGGTCACGCTGTACAGTAATTGATAATTATGTGCTTTGCCAGGGGCTGATTATTCAATGTAACACCCAATGTAACATCCATCAGGAAACCTAGGTGGGTTAAGAGTATGCCTAAGCCGTTGTCAGTATACTACTAGCTGGGCTCACCAAAACCATTGTTGGCTGATGCAACGCACACTGCCGCTGTACAGCGGAGATAACTGCTGTTCAGCCATAAGGATAACAAGTTTCTTCTTTGTGATTCCATGGATGATTATGAAACTTTGACAGCACACTCGAACGTCACCATAGTTGAGCTGGTACGTCTCTAATAATACTTTCTGAGTATTGATGCTTTGAGTCATAATTTCCAATGTCCCAGAAATCTTTGAATATTCAATTGATAACATACACATGTAGTTTTGACAAAACAGCCATCTTTGCATTGTGCCCCAACCTCTCATAGTCACTCTCTTCCCCACTTAATGCACCTCTAGCACCAGCAACTACTATGGGTGGCCGTATATTTTGGCTACCACCTTGAGTTGTCAAGAATGTCAGCATTTCAATGGTGGTTCACCATCAAACATGAAGTTGCATAATCATACCGTTATCATCAAAGTTCCAGGTAAAAAAGGAGCACTTGGCAATCAGCACTCAGGCCCTGACTGACACTGACCTGTTGCACCAACATTTCCCTGGGGCCCTTACCTCACTAGGCCTTCGTTGGTATTAAAAATCACTTAAGTTGTCATCAGAATCTGATTTAGTAGTCATATCTTCATAATTGGAATCCTTAACAATATTGTCACATTAACTTAGGTGTCTAAGCCTCACTGGGTTCAGTTTCCCTCCATAAAACGAGAGAGGAGGGATGCAACTTCTTACCCTGGCCAGATGGCCCTGGACATGCTGTGGGTTGAATGTTTTCCGACATGATCACAAAGATTCTATAAGACTATAATGAACGTAAAGGCTCACACAAGTTGCGTACCATCACCATAATCCTGCCGAATAATGGGACGGAGTCGGGAGCTTGCCGACAACATGACAGGGTAAAGAGGGTACTAGTTTGTTTGAGTACAGACTCTCTCAGGCGCACTGTGGCCAGCCAATGGGAGGGGCCGATTGTGTGGCAGCAGGGTTCCACGAGTTCTCGATGGACAAGGAGTCAGCCTTGGGATAAATAGTAGAGAAGACGAACATCTCTTCCCATCTCGCATCTAAATAGGAGTTTGTCCTCTTTTAAAACTTTGGAAAATTACAATGCGAGCGGCGGAGTTACCTTTGTTTGTGCCACAAGGGCACCAAAAATTCACATGGGGTTAGATGAGAGGTGAATCTAGCCGTACACACTATAGATCTGGTTTAGAAAAAATGGCGCTTTCATGATTCCCTTATGATTCGACATGCCTCATACCAGTCAATCAGTTAATCAATTAATAGAGTTCATGGAGACAAAACATAGGTTAGATATATGTAAATAATTCTGGCTGAGCCTTTTGAGAGCATGAAAGCTCTCTTTAAACGAATTTAAGATACTTAAAATATTAAACAATTTACAACATCATGTACTAAATTGAAGTGACAACTTAAGATGGTGTCACATGGGAACCAGTATCTGATAATCTGTATCCGATTCAGGTATCCACAATAATTTAGAAGTTCAATTTTAGTACATGCCAAATTTATTAAAATTTAAAGATGCTTGGTTCTAATTTCCAGCTACAGATGTTTTATCGCAAAACGAATGAGAAATAGCCCAAGAGAAGAATAAGAATAAAGAGGCCTATACCCGAACTCCACACCAACTTACTATGGGTCATCTGCCACTTAACGACGAGTGAGGAGAAAGCCTGAATATTCCGAAGACACCGGCTCATCATATAGTGACCCCAGGGTAATCTCTATTTTACTCTACTAAACCTTGTCAGAAAACTGTACAAATCAAGACGGCCAGACAAAATGAAGGCCCCACCCCCATCCCTAGCTACCTACCTGGGTACCTAGGTATTTGGATTACACCTCAGTGGAGAAGGAACCCAACATCACCCAGCAGCAGCCCAGATCAGCCCTTCTTGCCCTCAACCCACCAGCAAGGAAAGAAACAAAATTCTACCTACAGTTTACCTGAACCAGACCACAGTAACCCATCTGGCATGCCAGTTGCAGCCAGTTGTGTTTCAGGCATGCCAGTTGCAGCCAGTGTTTTTTTTTACTTTTTGTGGCATGCCAGAAGCATCCACTTTCCCACCCCTTGGCACGTCAGTAGCAGCCAAGATAAGGGATATGCCTGTAGCAGCTACTTCCCCCCCCCCCTTCCTTGGCACGCCAGTAGCAGCCAAGATAAGTGACAAACATTTAGCCGTCACTTTCCCTTCTTTCCTTGGCACGCCAGTTGCAGCCAAAACAAGTGACACGCCTGTAACAGTCACTTCTCCTACTTCTGGCAAGCCAGTTGCAGCCAGTATCCACCCAGGGCACGCCAGTAGCAGCCCCAACACCTGGCACGCCAGTATATCTATACAGAGCACGCCAGTAGCAGTCCCAACACCTGGCACACCAGTATATCTATACAAGGCACGCCAGTAGCAGCCCAAACACCTGGCACACCAGTATATTGTTACGTATCTTGATTTAGAAGTGGTTAACTAAATAAATGAAGATAGAACAGTTAAGGTGTAAGTGTAGCAAAACAGCTGAAGGCTAAAAGAATGTAAAATATTAAAGTTAGTTCTGTTGTCACTTGCTTTCCCTCAGTTGTTGGGACAGTTATCCTTTATACTCTGATACACTTCAAAATTATTTAATCAGTAAACTAGTTCTAGTTACATTTAAAGTTTAATATGAAATAGGCTATTTATAACGAATACAAAAGTCCGTATGCAAGCAAAGTTTTAAGACACTAGAATATCTCATTAATTTTGATTATCAGCAAAGTATTAAGATCTTTTATATATAATTAATTTTGATTATCAGCAAAGTATTAAGATCTTTTATATATAATTAATTTAAGTTTGTTAACCCTCTAAAGAATGTTTTACTCTTTCTATGTTATCTCGTTATTCTTAGTTTATTATTATTATTATTATTCTCCTTTAGTATTTTATCTTATTTATTCTTATTACTGAAAGACAATTGACTAAATAAAAATGGTAAGGAAATATTATAAAGTCACATACTGTACAGGGTGATTCAGTAACCCTTTTCATAAATTTAATGGCAAATTCGGGAGACAAAAATAAGACTAATTTACTCTATGACCCTTAGAGTCAGTCTTTGATATGATGGTGATATTACACCTTTAAAGTTATCGATAGATAGAAAAGAAAAAAAATCTAGAGAATGAAAATGTCGTTGCTAACTGGCAGGGTAGCGTAACCAAGACTTGGTATCAAAATGGCTGCATACGGTAGCTGGATGCAGTTGGTTTCCCAATTTACAAAGGTACATTACTATTTGTACTATCATCATCATCATTATTATACTACATTATTCATAGTAGTAGTAACAGTAGCAGTAGCAATAGTAGTTGTTGTTGTTGTAAGGGGAGAAGCGGGTGGAGGAGGGATAAGTGGAGAATGGATAAGTGGAGGAAGAGGGGTAAGTGGAGGAGGACGGATAGGTGGATTAGAAGGGATAAGTAGAGGAGGAGGGATAAGTGGAGGAGGAGGGGTTTTCTTGCCGAACTCGAATTTCGAAACTACGGTCGTCAGTATGAATCATTATTTATTAATATTAATTATGATGATGGTGATAAAATGCTAATGTTCTTTTGAGCATTGAGACAACTGCTACCATATGCAACCATTTACATACCACGTGTAAGCAAAGAAACAATCTTTAGATTCATGTACAGATTGATTCAAGATTCATTAAGACGAGCGGAGTATCAAAGCTCAAAGTGGGCAGGGAGATCCCTCCTCCTCCACTTACCCCTCTTCCACCACTTACTCCTCCTCCTCTTCCTCCGCCGCCTGCTTTTCCCCTTGCTACAACTGCTACTAATACAATGATTATTAATAATAATGATGATAATTCAAATACAGTAGTAATGTACCTTTGTAAATTGCGAAACCAACTGCATCCAGCTACCGTATGCAGCCATTTGTATACCAAGTCTTGGTTACGCTACTGCCAGCTAGCAACGATATTTTCATTCTCACTCCTTAGATTTTTTTCTTTTCTATCTATCGATAATTTTAAAGGTGTAATATCTCCATCATATCAAAGACTCACCCTAAGGGTCATAGAGTAAATTAGTCTTATTTTTGTCTCCCGAATTTGCCATTAAATTTATGAAAAGGGTTACTGAATCACCCTATAAAAGGGAATTATATTTATAAACGTAAACAAGGTATTTTACAATTAATCAAAATAATAAGCAATCAAAGTTATGATAGAGTTTCAGGATCGTTTGCATACGTTCCGATTTCACTAAAGTATAAATTAAAGAATAATAGTCAGGTAAGCATTTAACTTATATAAGGCTTAATCCTTAATTATGAATGACAATAGCTTTACATCCAGTTAGTTAATCGTTAATATATAAAGTAGAATATTCACTCACAAATCATCTCTGAATCAAACATTAATTCTAATCACCAAAATTTAACAGTAATTCAAAATATATATCTCTTAAGCATATATGATTTCTCCAAGTAAAATAAACATATATGATTTCTCCAAGTAAATTAAACATATATGATTTCTCCAAGTAAATTAAACATATATGATTTCTCCAAGTTAATTAAACAGTAAAGTAAAATTATTTCTCCAATCACAAAATCTTAAAGCAAATGAGTGTATGTTTTCGACATGCCTCTGGTTAATTAATAGTCACAAATAATCCCTAACTAACGTGTAAGAGGTCGCTCCCGGACTCAACTTAACACATAATAATATACAAGCCTTTGAAGTCTGTCTCGTCTCCCCACCACACTGCTCGTGTTCCCCAGCCAGAAATGTACTAGTTTGAATTATCAAATCCCTGTCTTATATATCGTTCCCTGGACCTAGCTAACCAATCAGGAGGTAGGAAGCAGGTGCCGGGACCAGTAAGAGGGCAGGAAACACGTCGACCAGTTACAGGTGAGAAGCAGGTGAACGAGGCCCGTGAGTGGTTGGGGTAGTAGGGAGAAGGGGGCTGGTTCCGTCTCGTCCGGTAGTTTGCCCCTCCACGTCCGCACAAACTTGGCTGGTTTCTCTCTCTCTCTCTCTCTCTCTCTCTCTCTATCTCTATCTCTATCTCTCTCGTAAGCAAGGTGAGTTGTTGCCACGAGGTAATTGTAAAGTCACGTTCAAAAGGTTGGTCTGGCCACATGACATCCGGTCGGTTCGGATGTTACACCTCCACCGCTAGAAAAGAGTTCAATAGGAGGAAAGTATAGGACACATTTTCAGACTCTTGACAGACAATCTGCCAACACATTCTGGACCCCTTTGATGTATTTGACATCTAAGGCGTACTCCTGCAGCAACAAGCTCCACCGTGTCAGTCTCTGATTCTTGTTTTGGAACTTGTGCAAAAACTTTAATGGGTGATGGTCAGTATATACAGTAATGGAACCAGGGGCAGATTGAACATAAACACCAAAGTATTGGAGGGACAAAATCAATGCTAACAGCTCCTTTTCTATGACGAGTAATTACGTTGAGCAGAATTTAAATTTTTACTAAAATAGCAAACAGGATGCACTACATTACAGTCATCCTCCTGGAGTAACACTGCTCCGACCCCAGTATTACTTGCATCAACAGCTAGGGAGAAATATCTGGTGAAATCAGGGGCACGGAGAACAGGATAATTAGAGAGAATGTATTTAGTAGCACTGAAAGCCTCCTCACAATCGGAGAACCACTCAAACTTCACATCCTTTCGGAGAAGATCTGTTAAAGGTGCTGTTAACCTTGACAAATTTAAAATAAACCTCCTGTAGTATCCAATCATCCCTAAGTATCTTTGGATTTCTTTCTTATTAGTAGGTGTTGGGAAATTATAAATTGACTTTACTTTAGCATGTGGAGGTGCAACCTGACCCTGTCCTACTATATACCCAAGATTGGACAGTACTCTTAATGAAAGTGCACTTTTTTAAGTTCACTACAAGATTTGCTTCAGCAAGGTTAGCAAAAAGCAGTCTGATTTGTATGAGATGTTCTTCCCATGTATGGGAAAAAAGAAGGATATCGTCAATGTACATCACACACCCAGGTACCTCTTCAGTCACCTGATTCATGAGGCGCTGAAAGGTAGCTGGAGCGTTTTTCAGGCCATAAGGCATTACTTCACAGCAGAAGGCTTGATTGTTTACCACAAAACATGAAATCTCCCTTGCTCTGGGTGTTAGAGGTACTTGCCAATATCCTTTCATAAGGTAAATTTTACTTATAAAACTGGCAGTGCCAATCTGGTCAATACAATCATCAATCCGTGGCAGTGGATAAGTATCATTCTTTGTTACGGCATTGACTTGTCTGTAGTCCATACAAAATCTATAACTCCCATCTGGCTTAGGCACAAGTGTGACCGGACTACTCCACTGGCTAGTAATTATGGCATTGGACAACATGAAATCTAATTCAACTTGCAGAATACTCCTGCACTGTGGTGAGACACGGTATGGGGATAATTTGATGGGTGCTGCATCCCCGACATCTATGTCATGCACGGCCAACGAGGTGAGCCCTGGAGTATCACGGAACACACTGGGAGACTGTGATAAAACATTGATTAGTTCTTTAGCTTTCTCTGAGGGAAGATGACATAATTTAGTTGGTAATTCCCCCCAGGCTACTGAATTATATTTAAAGTTGGATAGACCACAAGAAAATTCAAAATCGATACCTTCAGGATCTGGGACAGTCTGCTGCGGGATCTGTGGGTAAGGACTACAAACATCACCCGCACCAGGATGCCCACAGGTCCTTATTACTGCCACAGTAGGAGAATCTGGAAGAGAGGAATCAGGGGACCTATGATAGGGTTTTAACATATTTATATGAAATACTTGCTTAGGCTTCCTTCTGTCTGGGATAGCCACCAAGTTTAGTGATAATCCCGGAGATTCTGTTGGAACCGCACGGGTAACAAACAAATGCAAAGGTACCCCCTTATCCCTATCACCTACATTTTCTTCACAATGTTTTCTTAGCCTAACCAGCAAGGGCACCAGAGGATTTTCAGGTAAATTTTGTTTGGGCTTACCTGTCATCTGGCAGGTGTGACACATTTTACAAAACTCCACTACATCTGCACGCATTCCTGGCCAGTGAAATTGGGCTCTAATGCGATCTAAGGTTTTCCTCACACCTAGGTGCCCTGCTAAGGGTATACTATGGGCCATTTCTAGTATATCTCTACGGCAAGGTTTAGGAACAACTACCTGATGTACGTCCCATGCCCCGTCATCAATAGGTCTATGTGGCGGTCTCCACCTACGCCACAAAACTCCTTTCTTCATGTAGAAGCATTAATAAATTTAATAATAATAATATTTATTCAGTTAGCAATTTACAGAGTTGGTACCACATAGTATGTTACAAATATGACATGTACCAGCCTTGCATAATTCCAACTAAGGAAAGCCCAATAAGGCCGTTAGGCGTATTTCCATTGGGGTCCTTGTGGGATTAGGTTAGCTGG